>CAICTM010000095.1:0-122705 GCA_903772945.1 Seminavis robusta | reverse complement strand
GCGTTGTGAGGCTCTCCCCCAGTCCATCCGGACTGAGAGATAGCCAACAACCAACCACTTGACCATGGATGATGAGCAGCAGAAGGAGAAGGCGACCGAGGGCAATCCCGAAGGGATTGTGTTAGGAATCGGCCTCAAGTCTCGAGGATGTCACAAAAAAAATGAGCGAAAGTTATATGCTTGAAGCCTCTGCCCATCCATCCCATCAATCTATCTAGGTAAGGGTGTATTGACTAGCTAGCCTCATTATTACAATAAGAACAGCAAATACAACGCAGCAACCATGAGTCGACACCGCAATGTTCGTAATATGATCGCCGAAGATGATTACTACGACGACTACGATGATTATGATGACTACGACGACTATGGAGATTATGGTGCCGGTAGCTCCAGCTATAGTAAACCCAAGAGCGGCAGCAACAACGCTAAAGGCAAGACCAACAATACTCAGAAACAGAATCAAACCAATAAGAAACAGCCGCAGCAAGTCAAGCAGAACCCAAAGACTCCAGCAGCTACCCCATCTCCATCCACTGCTGCCACTGCTGCCACTGGCACCACTTCTTCAGGTTCTTCAGGTGGTGGACTGAGTGTGGCCAAGCCTCCTCCAGGGTGGGGAAATACCACGAAACCAGTGACGGCTGCAGTAAACAAAGGAGTCAGCAAACCTCCACCTGGCTGGGGAACACCTAAAGCTACGCCGTCAGCTACCATCAGTCCTCCTTCTGGATGGGGCAAACCAAACACTACGGCTGCTACCCCACCATCCAATACTCCAAATACAAACAACAACTCCACACAATCCTCTACAGCAACTACAAATAATAATCCCCAATCGGTACCCGTACCCGACATTCTGCAAAAGACCTGCAGTGCCGGACAAGAGAGTCAATTATCTGTCGTGGTCATTGGACACGTCGATGCGGGAAAATCCACCATGATGGGACAATTGCTCTATCAAGCAGGACTCATTACACGACAACAAACGTCCAAAGTCACCACTTCCAACAACAACAACACTTCCAACAATACAGAGGTCCAATGGGCATGGCTGCTCGACGAAGACGAAGGAGAACAAACCCGTGGTGTCACAATGCAAATTGCCACCAAGACACTGTCGACGCCCCGTCATCCCCAAATTGTTTTGTTGGATGCTCCCGGTCATGCCGATTTTGTCCCCACCATGATTACCGGAGCGGCGTCGGCCGATGCCGGATTGTTGGTCGTCGATGCATCGTCCGCCAATCTCGATGGCATGTTGCAAAAGGGACAAACCAAGGAACACATTTTGCTCGCACGCGGACTGGGAGTCTCCCAATTGCTTGTCTGTATCAACAAATTGGACGTCCGCGAGTGGTCTCAATCGGTTTACAACGATATTCAACAACGGCTCAAACCATTTCTGCTCCAACAAGCTGGATTTGCACCCAAACGAATACGATTCATTCCGACCAGTGGATTGATGGGTGTTAATATCATGAATGCGAAGAATGCCAACAGTAACAAAAAGAATACAACTCCGCCACCTGCCGCGCTCTCCTCGTGGTACAAGGGACCCAGTCTCTACGAGGCCATTGATGCCTTTATGCCCGTCAAGAGTTCCAATCTAGGTACGTTACATACATGTAGTTCTTCTTGCGAGTCGACTCAATCATCATCATCATGGCGGCAATCACTATTACGACATGGATGCGTGTTTGTTTACCTTGTTCTGATGTCCCTCGTTCTCACTCACTTCTCACTCGCTCGAACACTCCCTCACTCGAACTTTCTCTCCAACTCGTCCCGCTCGACACTTACCAAATCCATATTACAAACTCTACATTGGATACACAGCCGAACCTTTGCGCATTATTCTCTCGGATGTCTACGCCGAAGGCAAAGGAGTCGCTGCGCGAGGTAAAGTCGTACAAGGATTCCTCAAAACGGGTGAAAAACTCGTCGTATTGCCCATTGGAGATGATGCCAAAGTGAACAGTCTACAGCATTTGCATGCTACCGTCGATGACAAGCGACTCGATTATGCCATTGTGGGAGAAACGGTCGATTTGGTACTCACTGGAATTGACAGTGTCCGGGTTGCCATGGGAAGTCTGTTGGCGCGACCCCAGCAACGTCCTCCTGTTTCGCTCAAGTGTCGGGCCAAAATTGTCGTCATGGACGATTTGGCCGTTCCCATTATTCGTGGCGCCCAAGTGTTATTTCACATTCATCATTTGGATGTCCCGGCCAATATTTCCAATTTGCTCAGTATGACCAAACGAGGTGCCAAACAACAACCCAAAGTGCGTCCCCGGGCCATTCCGTCCTCGTCCACGGCCGAAGTGGAGATTACATTGAGTGACAAGATTTGTATGGAATCTTTTCAACAATGTCGTGCCCTGGGACGGTTTGTGCTACGGCGATCGGGGGAGACGATTGCGGTGGGAATGATTGAACAGGTTCTCTAGTCTAGCAAGATAGATAGATAAACTGTTCTGTATTGATCGTTACTCTCTACAATAGCTAGTAGATGACGAGTGACATTTCATACTGGCGTTTCGTCAACGTTGGTGCTTCTCGTACCTCCTCTGCTCTCCGCAGCGATTCAGAAAAGTGTTTTTCTATGTTCAAACCGCTCTGCTGCTTTAAACTCATTTGGCCACAGTCCACACTCCAACGCCGCAATGTGTGCATGCCATCATGCCAAAGAACTCCACTCTTTTCCCCTCTCAGAAAGTAAACCATGTTATTCCACACTAGAGGACTGTGTCTTCTCTTTGTCATTGCCGCACTATGTCGTGATCATGTGGCTTCAGCTGGCCTCGGGCATAAAGCCATTCCTCCGAAGATGGATCCAAAAGAGTGAGTTGAGTCCAACGGTTAATTGTAAAGGGGATGTTGTCGATTGAATCATTCGATTCATTCATTCATTCATTCGATCCTTCTGTTTTCGTTTCTAGAACTCTTCCTGCCATAACACACAAAGTCTTTCTTCAAGTCGAAATTGATGGCCACGACGTAGGTCGGATTGTGCTGGGTCTCTTTGGGGAATATGCGCCAAAGACGGTAGAAAATTTTCGAGCACTCTGCGCCTGTGATAGTGGAGAGCCCGCATTATGCTACAAGGGCAGCTCCTTCCATAGAATCATTCCTGATTTCATGATTCAAGGTGGCGATATCATCCGAAATGATGGCACAGGTGGAGACAGTATTTATGGTGGAACCTTCGAGGATGAGGACATGACCAAGGTCAAGTTCAATCGAAAATTCCTCTTGGCGATGGCAAACTCCGGACCGGATACAAACGCCTCGCAGGTACGTAGGCATTCGCGTCATTTCTGTGTGTGAGAATGCCTTCCACTTACAGCTGCTGGACTGTGATCCTTATGGTCTACTATTTCTTTATCTATCGTACTGGTATAGTTTTTCATTACAACCGTCAAAGCACAGTGGTTGACTGGCAAGCATGTCATTTTTGGAAGAATAATGGATGGCAGTGAGGCTGTCGTGAAGATAATTGAAAAGCAAGGAACATATGGGGGGATTCCTCGTGCTGACAAAATTGTCATTACTGATTCTGGGGAAATCAAATTGGAAGCTCCCATCATCGACGATGGAAATGATCCACACCACAATAGAGACACTCTCTACGGGCACGACAAAGAGGAGCAATAACAATCTAAACTATCTACCAGCCACTTGTAGAGCTCAGGAAGCAGTATGATGCCATTTTTTGCTCAACGGCAGCTACCATGATATCACGATGTATCCATCATCACCCACTCAGGATCCATTGGAACAGCGACGTGACAACAATTTTAGTTTGATAAAGCTGTTTAGTTGTGCAATTTCATTTCCAAACTGTACTTCATGGTACTGTTGGTTGCTTTTGCCAACGTTTTTAGTCATTGTTTCTCCATACATGTACTTCAACGTCGAGTGTTGCAGTCGATGAGGGCGATGGTGTGAGTCGAGTTTCGCCGTTCCCCACCGCTCCCGTTAGTTCGGCCTTTTTGCGACAGCATGGAGAAAGACTGGTGGGAAAGGAAGGAATAGTTGAACTGATTTTTTATCATTCGTCACGTTTTAAAAAATGTTGGTCGTATTCAAAATTTCGTCTGCAAGCTTGTGCATTGCAATGGTCTTCTGTCTCCCGCTTTGCCTCGCATTAGTCTGATCCCCCGTACTACCGGTATGCTATCTGCCGGCATTGTCCACGATTTCAATGTCACTATAGCTACTACCACCCTCAGTGCGGAGTGCAACAATCTCCAAGAGCCCCGTTTCCAAGTTTCGAACCCATCGTGGCGTGTCAAACAAGGGTGCCGTGTGGTAATTCCGTTGCAATCGTTCTTTGACCGAAGAGAACCATTCCGAGTCGGTGGCACAATGGACCATGATTGCTTGGTAGGCCTCCATGGAACCAGCCACGAGCACGTCGTCCAATCCAATGGCGGCCAACAAACTCGCCCCCACGCGACTGGCCCATTTGTCCGTCTCGACCTCGTCGGGCGGTGCGACATGATTACGCAGCAACGAGACCATGGGAACCCCGGCACTCAAACAGTCGCATCCAACCGTATGGGCATTGTATGCCGGTGTATCGAGAAAGAGATTGGCGAGTTGCAACCGTGCGAGGTGTTGATCCCTGGGTGCCTTGTCGCAAAAGATCAATCGGTTTTTGTCGAGTGCAAACTCTTGCTCAGCGATTTGTCTCAGATTGTCTTCCATCTCGTCTCCCGAGCGCAACAACCAGAGCACCGAATGGGGTACGTTGACCAATACTTGCAACCACGACTTGAAGGTATGGGGGTCAATCTTTTCCGGTCGACTGTGGCAGCAATAGACGAATGCACTGTCGGGTAGATTGTAGCGTGTTCTGGGCATTTGTGGTTGACGTAACGAAGAAGACAGATACCGATGCGAGTTGACAAAATAGCAGTGGGGCAGGAGCAAGAGTTGTTCGGTGTAGTGTTGTCTTACTTCAGAAGAGGAAGGAACCACGATGCGATCGCAGACGACATAATCGATAAAGGGGGCACCAGTGCTGGCGGGGAATCCCATGTAGGCGATTTGAAGGGGGGCGACCTTGTGGGCCATGATTTCGGCCACGGTACTGGTGCCAGTGTAGCCACACAAGTCAATCAGTATATCGAGCTCGTCGTCTCGAATCGTTTCGGCGGCGGCGGCGTTTGATGAAGGCAATACGGTCCATTGGTGGGCCGCATGTTTAATCTTGGCGACTTCGAGACTGTCATCAGATTCTACAAGTGAATATATGTAAAGTTGGAACTCGGAAGTGTTGTGCAAGCGAAAGACATCTTGCATCAGAAAGGCCAATGGATGTGCCCCTGTAAAGTCGGGTGACAGATACCCCAGTTTGATTCGTCTGCCGTTGGTGGGTCGCCGTCGTGATGAAACTTGGAAGATGGATGGTTCTTCTTTGTGTACCAATAAAGAAGAAGTTGGCACTGGATCTACTGAAACAGCAGACATGGCCCTTCTTGCAAACTTGGAGGCAATTTTGGTCGAGTCTGCGAGAGACAGACATGGCCACATGAGTGCCTTGTAGGGATGAACCGCTGGAGTTTGATCCTCTTGTTTCAGACTCGCTTGCACCGATGCTACCAGTGCTGGACTGTCTTGCTGGATGTGTGTCCAATCACAGACGGCGGCCCGTGCGGCAAAGAGCATGGACAAGGCATTGGCACTACTTTTACTTGCAGTCAATTGGACGGCTTGTTCGAGGTGCCGTGCCGCGGCTCCGTAGTGTTCATACTCGAGTAAAATACTGGCCAATCCCATGCGATCGACGGCATTGTCGTGGCTCTCAATTCTCTGCGAAAAGACATCACGGAAACACGCCAACAATCCCGGTTGGTTTCGGTCGTTGGCATAAGCTTGTGTCAAATACTGAAATGCAGTGTCCGTGTCGTTGACTGCCAAAAACTGGCGTGCTTGGGTCAGCAGGGACGCTTCTTCTTGTTGCTGCTGTGGTTGAGGAGTGTGGACGGCAAAGGAGATGAGGAGAGCCAGCTTGGTCAAGGACCACCACAGCAACACAGGAAGACCCATGGTGATGGCTGCAGTTGTGGTTGTGGTCGCAATTTTCAGAACATCCGAGCTCCATTTATTTTCATCCGACTGATGACGACATTCAGTCTGGATCTTGGATCTTTGGGAACGCTGCTTTGCTGGCTTTATTCGAATTGAATGATTGATTCGATAGAAGATTGATTCGATTCGAAGATTCGAAAAGAGGTGTACGGGTACCCATACGGTAGACTTATGTACCTCAACTGCAATCCCCGCCATAGCTCTAGTCTGCCTCCGCTCTGGGATCCCTACCGGTACAACAGCTAGCCAGCACCAGATGAAGAAACCTTTCCAATCTCATTTTGTGACTTGGTGTAGAAAAACAAGTTCCTCTAGAGTACAGTCGTAGTGGCTAAAACTTCTCTTGCAGGTACCCATAGAAGCCTAAGCTGCCCCTCTGCTACCTTCCTTAGACTACCATAATTCCTAGCTCTAGCTTGCTAGATCTATAGCTGGACCACTGGTTCACCGATGAGCCCTACAGCGAAGTTCTCAACACCAGTACCACTTACTGTCCGTGTCAATTGAGGGGCCGCATCGCCACAGTCAGACAGAGCAATCGAATCTGCCGGCTTCCGTAGATAACTACCCCACCGCACTCTAAACTCTAAACCGCCCTCCAAGCATCGAAGGTGCCTGCGTTTTGCCTATTACGTTGCCATTGCCAAGGAGATTTGCTTAATAACCCCATCCTCCACGAGAACACCATCGTTGTCCATTTTTAAATGGCTCAATCAAAAGTACAGCCACAAAACCCAGCTAATTTCAAGCAAGACACAGTATGGTAAGAAAGTATTGTTGTCTCTCCTCACTCTATAAATCCGGTGGTTTGGTCCATGATGTTTCTCCAGTCTTTTTGTTGTAGTAGTAGGTGTTTCCATTGGGTGCTGTTGCCGAAGACCAGTCTGACTTGGATCGTTTTTCTTTTTTCTTGTCCTTTTTGTGTTTCTTCTTTTCTTCCTTTTTGGTGGGATTGTCGGATTCCTTGATGGATTTTTTCTTGTTGACGAGTTCTTTTTTCTTTTTCTTCTTCTTTTCTTTCTTTTCCTTTTTCTTCTTTGCCTCCTCGGTTTCGGCTGGAACATCGTCCTTGTACAAATCGTCTTGGTCCCCGTTGCCCTCGGAATCATCATCATCTTCTCCTTCAATGACCAGCACACGGAGGGTTTCACTCTTTTCATGTGCCGAAGCCATCGCTTGAATGTGAGTCGGTAGCAGATGCCGAATACAACTCAGTCGAATTTTGGACAAGTTTTTGGAGAGGGCCAGATGGAGCAGTGTATCTCCCGTCCACACTTTCTGTTTGGAAGGACTCGTAATGGTCGAGTCGACGAGGTCCACTTCTTGCAATGTGGGAATCCCCGGCAAGGCAGCCAAAAGTGGATCCAGTGTCAATCCTTCTTCGGGCGCACAGCCAATGAAATGAATGCACATTAAACAGGGATGCATCCGCAGTGACTTGGCCAATCCTTCGTACTTGCCATTGGCATCGGACATCATGATTCCCTGAAATCGGATATAGGACAAATCGTGACATTGATTAATCACCATACTCAGTAGTTGCGATGGCAATTTATGGGGTTTGTCGGGAGATGCTCCACGGGCAAGGTGCACTTGGAAATTGGTCAACTTGGGGAGCAAGGCAACCAATTCAAATATTGCCATTAGTTCTTGGAGTCCCTCTAGTGTGTCAAAATTCTTGGCCATGTATCCTGTATTATCATCGCAGTTTCTCAGCAAGACACCATCACATTCCAAATTTTGCTGCAGCTTGTTCATAATGGCTTCGATGCCCAAACGCAAATCCAAATCCAGGGCTGGTGGAGCCTTAAAGTCGTTGTCATCTTCCTGCTTATTTTCGTCGCTCATTGTTGTGTGATAAAGGGTGTAATAAGACTTGGACCCAATGGTATCTTTTATCTTGATCGAGGCTGATCGATTGGAATGTTCGAAGAGCGATGTCTTGTGAGGTTGCGGAAGCAGCTGAGCCACTCGAAATGGTGTCAAAACTGAAGATTCATCGCAGAAAAATGACCGAATCTTGGAGAGATGACTGTTCCGAAACTACACCGAACAAAATCTTTTGTGAGCATGCATGATGCATCCACCATCCAAACATGTAGTCCACTGCAATAGCCATAGACTAGTACATCGTAACATCTTCGGCACACTGATCAGAAGCCCGAGACAACATCTTGTCAGAAAAAAGAGACTACTATCGGTATTCTAACTCGAATTGTACCACGGAACACGGAGAAAGATGGCAGAAGAAACGATCGGTGGAAGCGTGAGGACTGCGCTGGGCAATGACAATTTGACCAAGGAGGAAGCATTAAAGCACGTGGAGGAGAATTGGGACAATACGGAAGATGGAGGCCAGACGGTTGGTGAAAAGTTGCATGATTTCTTCTTGGTGACTCCGACGGGCAAAAATCTGGGTCTTCCCCAAAAGGAAAAGCTCTCCAAGGAAGAAGCGTTAAAGGCCATTGAAGACGCCTGGGAGCATCCTCTGGGCAAACCCCTGCCTGTATCGGAATCGAAAGATGATGATGGCCCCCATAAAACATGGGGTGAGAAACTGCACGATTTCTTTCTGGTGGTTCCCACGGGCAAGAACTTGGGACTCCCCCAAAAGGAAAAAGTTTCCAAGGATGAAGCCCTCAAAAAGATTGAAGATGCCTGGGAACATCCCTTTCATCATCCCGAAGAAGAAGTAAAGGGTGTTGAGGAACATGAAAAGAAGCAAACCGTTGGCGACAAGCTGTACGAATTTTTCTTTGTGGTCCCCACCGATGAGAATATGGGCATGCCCCAAGTGGACAAGATGTCCAAGGAAGAAGCTCTCAAAAAGATTGAAAGTGCCTGGGAGAAGCCATTGAAAGGCAAAGTGTGAAAAGGATGACACACCATACGTGTACCATGCCGTCCAGTAGTACATGTACGACTTGTCGCATTGTATGTTTGATCGATTGATGGATAAGGCCTTTGTTCTTTACCGTACCGGTACTTTACTGTATGTAATCTCAAATATTTAGTTCTGATTAATAAGAATGATATGCCACATGATCTGGGATGGACACGCAGGAGCTGGATCCTACCGTGTAGCCAGAAAGAGCCGTTGTACGTACCGGTAGTACTTATTGTCATGAGCTGCAAACAAGGGATTGCAGTCATGGGCACTGGCAAGACGAAAAGCACTGTCCGCATCCCGTGGATGAATCCAGATACTGCCTGAAAGGTTTGGGAACCATTTTGGCTGATCACCAGCCATTGCAATCCGATACGGTACCGTATACAGCTAGATAGATTGCTTATTATTGTTTGCCATTCGCACGAATGCTTTGCATGGCGTTTCGTTTGTTATAGTTAGTAGGTTCTTTTGCCCCCAAGTTGTGTTTGTTTGTAACATACATGCATGCATGCACGCACGTAACGATGGTTCCTTCATCCGTGTTCATCCCTCTCTAGTAGAATAATCAAATAAAATCCAATTCAATCCCTGTCTTTGTGTCGTTGCTTCTTTTTGGCTTCGAGTTGTTGAATAAGTCGTTGTGCATCTTCCACACTCTGAAATTGGTCGTTGTTGTCTTTTGGTGGTGGAGAACGACTTTTATCACGACGACGATCGTCCCTACTGCGTCGTTTTGACTTTCGATTGTCCCTGTCACTCTCATCACTGTCATCACTGCTATGATAGTGTCGGCGTTTACTGCGGTGTCGTCTCCTGCTTTCACGTTCAGATGACGACGAGGAGACACTCCTGCTTCTACTCCGACGACGGCGTTTGTGTTTGTGCTTTCGCTCGCGGTGTTTGCGTTTGTGTTTTCGGTGTTTGGGTCGATCCTCGCTGCTGCGACTATCTGGTGATTCGTCCCGGTGTCGTCGCTCTTTCTTGTGTTTTCGCTCGCTTTTGTGTGATTTTTCTTTTTTGGTAATGGCATCGTCTCCTGGTGGTTGCATTGGTTGTTGCCGTGTCATCCACGCGGGAAGAGTGGTGCCTCTTCCTCGTCCCATGGGTGCAATGGAAGTGGGTGTTGCTGTTGCTGCTGTTCGAGTATCGGATGCCGATGTGGTTGGTTGCTTACTGTCTGATTGACGTTGATAATGTCGTGGTGGTTGTGAAGGTGGAGGCGGTTCAGGCTCTCCTTCATCATCATCGACGAGTGCATATCCATTAATGACGGTTTCATGTTTCTTGGGCTGATGCTTGAGAATCAATCGATTGTTACTGCGACTGCTACTGGTCGTGTGTTGTGCCATGGGATCAATGGCGACTCCCATTCCAATACTGGACTGTAAATTCTGCTGGATCTGTTGCGACAGTGCCTGCTGTTGCGCATCTTGGGCGGCCAAATCAGAGCCATCTTCTTGACTGGCGTCTTTTAACGACAAACTAATCTTGTGGCGCGTTCTTCCGGTTTGTTCGTCTTGACTTGTAGAAACCTCCAAGACTTTGACCCACACTACATCGTCCACCGAAACCACGTCTTCCACACGGTCCACCTTGGAGTTGGCCAACCGAGAAATGTGAATCAAGCCACGCAGTCGATGGTAATTGTTCAAGTCGCAAAAGGCACCGTATGTTTCGATTCGCGATACCGTGCCGCGTTCAATAGAGCCTTCTGGGGGGAGGCTTCTATTGTTATTCATACTACTGGTACTGTAGTTAGCTAGCTATGCAGCTATAAATAGTAGTAGAGACTGATCAGAGCAGAGCGTACGGTACTGTAGACCAAGACAAAGTTGTACGGGTAGCAGGTCGATCAACACCATCCATCTTCCAAGGCCGCGGCCGTTGCGTTGGATCTTGACGCCAAGGATTCTGATTCGATTCGATTCGATTCGATTCTACTAGTATTCGAAATGACTAAGATTCGAATAAAGCCAGCAAAACGGCTTTCAAAAAGATCCAAGACCTCGAAACTGGAGGATACGATACTCAATTGTCGGCTTCGCTTCGGGTGCATCTTCCTCCTGGAAACAGGGAAGGTTTTTTGTCTCCTATGATAGCTATCTAGCTAGGCTGGGGAAGTTGGAAGCAAGCGAGGGCCAGGCTAACGCAAAGAAGAGCCCACGTCCACTTTATTCCCTGCACCCGTATCTTGACGACAAGGGGGCTAGAGGCTGCTAGAATAGGGAAGATATCTTTCCTCTCTCTCAACAGCAGCCTTGCAAGGACTGATCAAGTCGAGTCAAATCCATAGCACGGCCATTATTTTAAAAAAGATGGCCACCCTTGCCAACATTGTAGGGGACAATTCCTACCAAATCGAAGCAGAAGAAGCGGAGAAGAAACTGCGGGAAAAAGAGCCACTGGTCCTTCATGAATCCGAACGCATTCTGTTGGCATACAAGTCCGCCTTGGATCCAAGAGACAAATCCTATCTGACATCGCATCGGATCCTTATCAAAGATGGGAAAGGGATTGGACACAAGCGCAAGAATTTTGAATCCATTCCGTACTCGGCCATTCAAGCATTTTCTGTAGAAACGGCGGGAGGAGGATGGGACCACGATACCGAACTACACATTTACACGCGCTCCAATAATGCTGTCAAGGTGGAGTTTGGAAAGAAAGTCGTTGATATCTTTGCCGTCAAACAGTTCTTGAATCGCAAATGTCTTTCATCCAACAACAATACCACCCAAGGAACGCAAGATGCCATTATTTCCACACTTCCCCCGGATAGTGCCAGTTCTGTAGCCGAATGGCTCAGCAGCGATGCCAAGCAAATCACCCCTGCGGATATGCAAGACAAACTCAAGAACAAGTATCCAGTGTTGATGCCAGACGAAACTGTCGAATTGGCCTACAAAACATGGCGTGACTATACCGTTCTGACTTCCAGACGCGTGTTGGTCATTGATGTGAAAGGTTTGTCCGGCAAGAAGGTGGAATTCCTCTCGGTTCCATGGGAAAACGTCCGTGGCTATGCCGTAGAGACGGCTGGATCCTGGGATTTTGATTCCGAAATGCGGATCTTTACCGACATTCACGGAATCATGGAGATTAAGCAAGACTTTAGAAAGAGCAAGGTCAATCTATGGTCCATTCAGACGTGTCTCAACAATCATGTGTTGGGCAGAGACGAAAGTATCCTTGGAGAGGTTGATCAGAAAGAGGGTCACATTGACCCCTCTGCCAGTTGGTGGGAGCGTAGCAACAATCGACCCCTGGATGCCGTCGAAATGGATCGAGTGTTCAAGAGTTCTCCTCCCATTCTTCAGTCCTCGGAAGTGGTCGAAATGGCATTCAAGGGTTGGCGAGACATCTTCCTCTTCACGACAAAGCGATGCCTCAAAATTGACCCCAAAGGGTGGTCTGGGAAAAAGGTCGAATACAGCACTCTTCCATGGAAATTCGTGGTTGGATTTGCCGCGGAAACAGCTGGCAAGACGCTCGACCATGACTCGGAAATTAAACTTTGGACGGAAATGAAGTTCAAAGGTTCGGGTGATGATAAAGAATCATACATGTCGAAGTGGGACTTGGATTTTAACAAAAAGTTGGTTGACATTATTGCCGTCAAGCAGTACATCTCCAAACGATGCCTGCATGCCCGTGATGCTCTTCAGGATCTGGTGCCTCTCCATCCCAACGTCAGCAACACGTCCGACACAGAGAAGGGGTTTGAAAAGTTCATGTCCAAGATCGGTGATGATCAAAGGGCGATAGACCCTACAGAACTGAATGCAATTCTTCACACAGAAGTACCCGTCCTGTTGGACGACGAGAACATTGTCCTAGCGTTCAAGGCGGGTCGTGATGCCACATTTTTCACGAATCTTCGCGTCATGATTATGGATGTGCAAGGCTGGAGTGGTAAAAAGGTGGAATACAAGAGCATCCCCTACAAAAGCATCCGCGCATTCTCCGCAGAGTCTGCCGGTAGCTGGGACCGAGATTCCGAGATCAAGCTGTACACCCGCAATCTCTGGAGTTTGAAAAAGATTAGTTTGGACTTTCGAAAGGGCAAAGCCGACATTGTCATGCTGCAAAAATTCTTGTCCGCAATGTTGTTGGGGACAAAAGAAGACGTGGCCCGGTACTTTGATAACTCTGGGTCATTTGGGTCCTCGGAACCAAAATCTCCGGATATGAACAGCTTTACATCATGGCTCACCAGCAACTCGGTAGAGATTGATGCCGAAGTTGTGAATCACCAGCTCCACAGTGACCCTTCCATTCTGTTGAATGATGAGCACGTGGAAAGAGCTTATAAGTGTGGCAGAGATATGTACGTGTACACAAATCTTCGTCTCCTCAGCGTCAATGTCCAAGGTCTCAGTGGAAAGAAGGTCGAGTATAAGTCAACTCCGATGAAATGGGTCCACAGTTTTGAGGTGGAGACAGCAGGCCACCTGGATAGGGATGCAGAAGTTTACATTCAGACGAGCATCCCTGGAATGCAGCGCATTCAACAAGATATTCTGGTCAAGAATGGTGATGTCATGGAGATGCATGTGCCACCAAACTAGGGCCGATTCCTTAGACTCCAACACCATGGCAACACAGTGAACACAGTATTCAAGATCACGCCCCATTTCCTTTAATGTGTTCCCTTCCTGATGGGTCTTGATGCTGGTTTTGCCCTAGAGGCAGATGTTGAAGCCTGCCAAGAGCTGTCCCGGTAGGTACAGTACTCAGAATGAACACAGGGTTTTGAAATAGCTGCCAGTTTAGAAATGTATCTGTCTTGAATACGGTATATGTAGACTGGAGCCACACCAGCCACCATGGCTCCACTGATGTTGTGGTCCTTGGCCAAGCTGGCCCCTCGCCGGCCCATGTATATTTGATTCTCTTTCATGGTCGGAGGTGCGTAGATAATTTCCCTACTACGGTAGTACTTCCGTAGATAATTTCCCTACTCTAAACCCCCATAGTACAGTCGTACTCTGAACCCCCGCCGGAGGTGCTTCATTGATTTGATGAACGACAGATATCAATGTTGCTTAGCTAGCTTATATCTTGCAACAAGATCTCGGATCGAAATAACCCACAACGCAGGCGGCTTATGTTTGTGAAGAAGTGCCTTGAGCTACCGTTGTCATAGTATATCTGTTATCTAGCTAGTATCCATAGCTACGAATAGCCAGCTGCAGGTAGAGTAGGATGTGGGTTCCCCAAGTCCTCAAGATCTTTTCATTGGTTCTTGTCCTTGTGTTTGCAGAGGTAGTTTCGTGTGTTCCGAATTTGAATGAAGTCAGGAATGATGGTGAGCCAAAGACTACTAAGAAGACAAGTAGTACCAATGACGGTCCTCCCCATATCATTCTGATGCTGGCCGATGACATGGGTTGGTACAATGCTCCTTGGAATGGCAATGCCGAGATCCAAGAACGCATGCCGTTCATCCACTCGTTGTCGCAGACGGGTGTGATTCTGGACCGTCACTACAGTTACAAGTACTGCAGTCCCGCCCGTAGTTCGCTCCTCAGTGGTCGCTTTCCCTTGCATGTGACGCAAAACAACAAGAACAATCTCATTACCAATCCGGGAGGTGCCGATTTGCGCATGACCTTGTTGCCGCAGCAAATCAAACATGCCAGCAACTCATCCTACAAGACGGCGTGCATTGGCAAATGGCACGTCGGTGGACGTTCCACGGCCAATTTACCCACTAGTCGAGGCTTTGATCATCATTTCGGATTCCTCAAAGGAGGCCAGGATCATTTCACACAAATCAATACCGACACACACAATATGCCCTTTGTCGATTTGTGGTCCCAACAGGCACCCGCGTTTGGCCGCAATGGAACCTACTCGACCTATCTCTATGCCATGGATGCCGTCAACCTCATTCAACAGCACTCGCCAAAAACAAAACCACTATTCCTCTATTTGGCGTGGCAAGCCATGCATGGACCCCTCGAAGCACCCCCAGAATACGAAACACCCGTCGACAACGATTCCCCGCATCGCGCCCGGTCTAGAATGAATGCCATGGCCGCCATTCTCGATGAAGGCGTTCAAAATGTCACTCGCGCTCTACGCGAGAGTGGATTGTACGAAAATGCCATACTCATTTTTTCGTCGGACAATGGTGGATGGATCCAGGCCGAATACGGCGGCAACAATTATCCATTGCGGGGTGGGAAAGTGACCGATTTTGAAGGAGGCGTTCGAGCGGCGGCATTTGTCACGGGAGGATACGTCGAACGACACGCTCCGCATCTGGTGGGGACCCGGAGCAATTTACTAGTGCATCTCGTCGATTGGTATGCCACATTGGTGGGATTGGCGGGTTCTGGACAAAACAACGAAACAAGAACGCGGCCAATTGAAGACGAAAATGACGACGTTCCTCCTGTGGACAGTCGCGATTTTTGGCACGCCCTCATTACACCCAACAATACCAATGTCACGGCAGTCCGGCACGAAATTCCACTCTCTTATTGCACTCCCGAAGCCGAATGCGATTTTCCAGGAGGAACTGGTGATCATGCCCTCATCGACTGGCCTTGGAAAGTCGTCAATGGAACACAGGGAGGATTGGGAGTCTGGCAGGGAACGCAGTTTCCCAATGCCACCAAACGAATCCCCATGCCAGGACCAGATGCCGGATGTCCAAACGGGTGTTTGTTTGATATTGAAAAGGATCCCACCGAACACGTGAATGTCAAGGATCAATATCCAATTGTGTTTCGGAGACTGTGGGACCGGCTCTTGGAAGTGGGGCAGGGGGTGTACCAGACCAACTATGATGGAGGGGCCAAAACGTGCCTCCCGGTTTCAACGGCGTATAAGCGAGACAAGGGATACTTGGCGCCACGGTGTACAGTCGACGATGATGCAGAGATGGCAGCAGAGGCTCAATGAATGAATGAATGAATACTAAGCTGCAACTGCGGTACTGTACAGTCAAGTCGGTCGCTGATTGAGATGTGGAAGTGGCCACCGTGACCAAGCATCCCATGCTATGTGGCGGCGAGCCGAGCTTCGATCGGGATTCGTCAGGTGCAGGTACACCGAGAGGCAAGAAACGTCGATCCTTGGCTCCACTTGGCTGCATACGATCGAGGTATAGCCACTGTTGATTCCGTGCAATGCCGGTAGCCCTGGAAAACAACAAAAATGCTAAATAGATCAAGTCATGTAGACCTCATATAATAGAACGAGCTAGCTAGATGCCAAACAGATGCAAGGTTGGTTTCGACGACAAGGTTTTGGAGCTGCTTTTTGGTTGGTTGTCGTCGTGACCTGTTGGAATCGAATCGAATCGAGAGGCATGTATACTTATGCACCGATCATTGGCCAAACTTTGGTAGAGGGCCTGTCGAAAAGGTTTTAAAAGTAGTTTCTACACAAAAACGTCACGAGATTTTACGCCTAGTTTTCTAGCTAGGTAGGTTCTGAATGCTTCTGCATGCATTCAGAACCTAGCTAGATCCGCGTTCTGTTCGGCAGGATGGTTTCCCGGTGTCCCTCTCTCACTTAATTTTGTTTTCGAGAGGATACAATAAGTAACCCAAATGACAGTAAAAAACACTTTTGTGGCTCCCGGTTCCCTTTATCCCAGACAACCAAGTAAAAGCCATGCAATACAATCTTCGAATGATCTCCTCTTCTCCTTTGACCAACGATCAGCATGATAGCATGTAGGCCACTCTTAGGCTCAAAATGCTACTGGCTGTCTTGTCCCCACCCATCCTTATTTTCCACATCGAAATAAATACAAACAAACATCACTTCCGACCGAGCAATTGAGACGAATAAATAATCCATTGTCGTCGTTTTTGCATTCGATGACACGTCATTTGCATTTGTCTCTTTCACCGTACCGTACACAAAAACAACAAAACTTCCATCCAACCAATTTCCAAAGGGAAGAAATTCGCTTCTCTGTTGTTGGTTGGTCGTATAGTCCGGGCCAGCTGTTTGGATGACGGCAACAAGCAACAGACTGATGGCATCGATCGATCGACCGTCTGTGATTTCACTTTACTGAGCACACACAAAAGCTCACATACAACCATACTGTCGCCACAATAGCTTAATTGAGGGCTCTGCCTATCCATCGGTGGCTTCCTTGGCATCTTCTTCTTCCTTCTTTTTCGGAGTGTCTTGCTGTTTTTGGGGCGATGATTCTTGTGGCTTTTGGGGCGATTCTGGTGGCGGTTGCTTCTTGTTTTCTTTTGGTGCTGTTTCTTGGGATTCCTCAGCAACAGGAGGATTCGATCGTTTCTTTTTGGTGGGAGGTTGTTCCTCATTATCGTCCTCGTCGTTGGCCGAAACGGGAGGAAGGGCATCATCGGTGGATTGCTGCTGAGGTTCATCGACAATCACAGGACCGGCCTCAGTTTCCGTTGGTGGTCCATTGTTACCATTGCTATCGTATTCGGTGGGCGTATTGCTTTCACTGGTGGCGTCTTGTGGTTGTGATGGTGGTGTGTAGTTTGTAGTATTGGTGTTATTGTTGTTGTTTGGCGGAGGATTATCGTTCGGGGTACTACCGGTATCAGCATCGGTGGTGTTGGGTTGAGGTTGGACAGGTGGAGGGTAGGATGGATTTGTGGGAGGATACGACGGATTTGTGGGAGCTGGTGCAGGTGGGTATCCAGGAGCTGGTGCAGGTGGGTATCCAGGAGCTGGGGCTGTTGGGTATCCTCCAGGATTAGCCTGTGGGTATCCAGGATTTGTAGCTCGATCCAAGGGCGCCATTTCGGAAGAGCCAGGTGGATTGGCATGGGGATTGTCGTTGGGTCCTCCAGGAGCTCCCGCGTGCTGCTGCTGCTGAGGGTATGAGTGGTAGTATGGGTAATAATAGGGGTAGTAAGAGTTTGGATAATAGTAATTGTGATACCCAGAGTATGGATTTTGTGGATCAGAGGATGGTTGAGCAGAAGATGGGTCTCCTCCATTATTGCCATGCTGTGGTGGTTGTGGTGGATAATGATGAGAAGGGGGAGCGTGTGGATAAGACTGAGCATGCCCATACGGTGAATACGAAGGTGCTGCTGCAGCCGGTGAGGGTGCTCCAGGATGATGATGACCTCCTCTCTGAGGGGATGACGTATTATCAGAAGGCGCAGATGCCGATGGTTGTCCTGGACTCTGAGGAGGTGGGGGATAATAGGACTGATGATAATAAGGTGGATAATGGTAGTAGGGATACGAGTAGTACGGATAAGGAGCCGGTCCAGCCGCACTGCCACCATCTCCATTCCCTCCACCACCGCCTCCACCGCCACCAGGAGCACCTGATGCCGATGGAGGATAATGCTCGGGACCTCCTGGTGGGGTCGACATGGTTTCTTGACTTGACTTGTTGGCTTCTCTTAAGACTGTCTGTCACTCGTCTCGGCTAAGGTAGGCTACCTCTACTGTAGTGTAGTAGTACCGATACCACTTCTTCGTCTTGCTTCTCTTCTTCTTCTAGTCTTCGCTTCTATTCCCCCTTGCCGATAGACACTGCCGTCTATCCATACCCTAGCTAGCTAGTACTAGCTAGCAAAGTAACTATAGAGAGCTGGGATCAGCTAAGCAATACAGGCAGCACTCTTTTAGCCCACAAGAAGGTTGAAGTCTTCGTCTTCTTGCTTCTGGTTGGAGTGCTCATTTGGCGGGAAAAGACGCAGACGAGACGGAGACGACGACGACGCCTTGAGAACTGCTTAGAAGCCAGCAAGCCCGTTTGACATCACGGATGCCCTGCACTACGTCTCCTTCAACTATTTATCTGTGCCGGTACCACCTGGTAGCTGAAGCCAATCCTCAATTGCTGGTCGTCGTCGTCCGAAGAATGGCTTGTCAGCCATTTGGATTTCGACGTGGAGCTCACCTCAAGCTTGAGCTTGCGGTCTTGCGGTCAACATCGTCATCTTGATGTGACCTGATTCTCTTGTCTGAATTGTTGCCGAAAGCGGCCAGATCCAGCTCCAATCGTCCGACCATGACGATGGAGGTCACACCATCGGTTTTTGAAGGCAACATCGCATCAAACTCGCTCCACAGTTATAATTTCCCTACTCTAAAACCCCCTTTATATTACGTGAGGGAACAACCCCCGTCTAGTCTCGGCTTGGGTGCAAGTGTGACAAACGAGTTGGGCTCATAACCTGCGAACGGATTCCCATGTGCAGTATGATAGACATGGGATGACACAAAAGAATAAGCTAGAAATTTTAAAAAGGGGATTCCATTCTACCTGGTTCTAGTGAGTCCCGGGAGGCTCACCAGCTGGTTTGGGCTCCTCTGGCAAGGACAGCCAGCTAGCCTCTGGCTGGTGCCCTCTACTTTCATTTTTCTAAAGGCCAAGGTTGGGTTCTCTTTTTGCTATCCACAACCTTGCAAGGGCAACTTTACCCTAAGTATCTTTAATCACCTTAACCTTATTAGGGAAAGTGGCCTCATATGTACGGGACAGAAAAGACAGACAGCAGAAACACACAACAAGCCGACAGCCAGCAACTTGCATTTTTTAAAGCCTTAACCTTGAAAGAGCAACTCTACCTTATGTACCTTGCATCGCCTTTTAAACCTTGCAAGGGCAACTGCACTTTATGTACTTTGCTTACCGGTAGCCTTAACCTTGCAAGCGAAACCGCACCATATATATGTACGCAATAAACACACACGGACCTCAGCTTGCTACTAGCTACATGTAGTAGACTACCAGTAGCTGTTAGTTGAGGGCAATAAAGTTCAAAAAGCCCTCAGCTTGCCAGCTAGCGAGCTGGTACCTGGTAGTTGAGGGCAAGAAAGTCATTGATGACAGGTGTGTTTTACACCCATAGGAGAGATCGGAATTCCACCCGACGAGGCTTTCCAAAAGTGTTCGAACGTTCGAACACTTCAAAGAAAGCCGAGCTTCTTCCTTCAAGAGAGTGCACTATTACAATACTGTACGAGTAGAAGCAACATGGTGACAGCTAAAGATACTAGTACACTACGGGAGGAGCATTCTGTCCCTGGCGCTCGGAATGGGTGCTCGGTGGATGAAGCAAAGAACGATGCGACTCAGGACGACCCCAAGCTTCTGTGGCGAAACTCGAGTGACCAAAATCAAGATAAGTTAGCTGTTTCGAGGATGAGTCTATTGACAGACATTGGGATTATCCAGGACAGTTCAGAACAAAACGACGCAGATATCTCAGAGTTAGAAAAAACTACCAAGATAGCTGTCGGCGAAGCAGACCGTGTGACGAGCAAAGTCCCCGCGGAGAAGGCGATTCTCGACCTCACTGAGCCCAGCAATGTTGATAATATGATGAATGCCAATGAGAAGCTAAAGAAAGACAAGGTCCTGAATGCTGCCGGGAATCTTACACCTCACGACACTAGCAAGTGTCAAGGAAACCGCCTCGGCGACCCATCATCGAAGCAAACAATGGACATGCCATCACCTCATCCACAATCAACACCTGACGGCGTTGCAGCGCCTCCACCTCTTGGTCTAAGAAGACACGGTTCCCCTGTTGTTTTGCAATCATTACCTGGCGCTCATCACCAAATGCCCTCGTGGAGACAAGGACCAGAAGAAGAAGGAAACAGTAACGAATCTTCTTTCAGAGAGACGACTCCAGAATATCAGATGCCCAGAGACAACGTGGAAGGCTTGGCTGAGGCCAGACCAGTAGTAACCCCAACAGAAGTGGCGGAACCTATCGATGTAGCAGGGAATCAAGTACAGCGTGAGCAGAGACAGCAAACGGAAGCATCTAGAATACTTCAGCTTGTACTGTTGGGAATTTGTATTTTGAGTCTGATTGGAGTGGGACTTGGTGTTGGGCTGGCCCAAAGAGATTCCTCAGGGGAAGGAGAGGCCAAGAGCAAACCAACAGAAACAACTCAGAATCATACCACAGTAGCACCACCTGACACCACCTCTTGGACATGGGATCTTCCATTCACAATTCCCAGTACAACATTTGAGTCATTGCACCATGACATTGTTGCCAAAGAGGAGACTCCTCTTGTTGAAGCCTACCGTTGGATGAGAGCAGATACATACCTTGGGAGTTACTCAGAAGAAAGTCTTCTCCAACGCTTTCTGATGGCTCACTTTTACTATTCAACAAAAGGAAAGGAATGGTTCCTTACTGGCGGTGGCACTGAATCCGTGGAGGTTATGGTATCTGGAAGTCTTGAAGAATCACAGGGTGGGTTACCTCTAAAGCCTCCAATTTCAGGGAGCAGAAACCAAAGCAGTGAGATCAGTGATCCAGAGGAACCCTGTTGTAGAATTGGCATCTTACCAGGAAGGCCCAAAGGTGGAGAACTGGTAGATATCACCTCAGAGCCATGGCTGTCCTATTACCAACCAGAATGTCACTGGTTTTTGAAAGCGGCTCCGTACCCCAACAGTCTGTCCCTGTGCAATGAGGATGGCCATGTGCGAGTGCTGGATTTTGCCGGGAACAACCTACAAGGCACGCTCCCTGCAGAGCTGGCACTCTTGGATAGCTTGAGGGCAGTGAACATCATTCGAAATGCAGTAGGTGGTCCAATCTTCACAGAGATTGGCATGATGAGTGAACTGGAATCATTCCTTATTGGAGGTAACCAACTTACTGGCTCTGTTCCTTCTGAAGTTGGGATGCTCTCAACCAAGCTGAAGGCCATTGACTTGATTGGCAATAGGTTCTTTGGTGCTATCCCAACTGAGGTTTGGAAGCTATCTAATGTGGAGCAACTGAAACTGGCACGTAATAGGTTCACAGGGACTGTTCCCTCCAATATTGGAACCTTGCTGCCAAAGTTGAAGCTATTCTTCCTGGGAAAGAACCAGTTCAGTGGCACGCTACCAAGTTCCATTGGACTGATGACGGACTTGCTGAATGTGGAAACTGCAGACAACAAGTTTGAAGGGTCACTCCCCACAGAGCTAGGCAAGTTGAGTAAACTGGGAATGTTTCATGCTAGCAAGAGTGGTTTTTCTGGAGCAGTTCCTTCTGAGTTGGGCCTTCTTTCCAACATGATAGACCTTCGATTGAACAACAATCCAAATATCACAGGGTCACTGCCATCTGAGCTGTTCAATTTGAAAGATTCTCTTTGGATTCTCCAAATTGAAGGGACTGCAATCACCGGGACGATCCCCGATGAATTTTGCAACGACTTTGTGTACCTCAGCTTTGACTGTTCCGAAACCTTGTGTGGTTGTGGCTGCATGTGTTAGCCCGGTCATGAAGTTTTGTAGACACAGTAAAGAGAGCCCAGACTATAGGCTGCCTTTTTTATACCAAGAGCCGTCAGCACCAGATCAATAGTGACCGAACTATAGAGACCGGCTCAAGCTGTTTCGTTACCCAAGAACAATCCAAGTCTCCAAAACTAGGTACTAGAAGTTAACCATCGGTTTAGGGTAGCGGCACGGTGGACAGTCGTACTCAGAGTAGCCTTAAAATAGAATTCTATTACGTAGGTACTAGAAGCTAACCGGTACCCACAGAGAGAGAGCTGCTGGGAGCCAGAAATAGGTCCCGGCTGCCGGTTCAACGTCCAGCGTGGCCAGTGGTCATGGTAGAGTGCCCCTCCTATTTGTTGTCTGCCCGACCAGTCGAGCGGTGATGGTTTGGTCCAAATACAACAGAATGGCGGCTGCGAGACCGGCTGGAAGGGCCCCCATCCATAGTTTGGAGGGCGTAGTAGTCGCCAGAGACAGTAGCCAAGGTCGACCTGACGATGTGACAAATTCACTTGGAAGCTGCAATGCCGGGAGTGCCGCTCCCCAGTTCAACCGGGCGACTCGAGTGGCCAAAGATCCGATCACCACACCAACCGCGGGGGCAAAGTTTGCCAAGTTCTTTCGAATGCTCTGAGTCAAGTAGTTGGTCCTATTCAAAGACCTCAGCATCATGGCGGTTCCAAAGGTCAAACTGCAACTCACCAAAGTAAGCAATGCCGTCACAGGAGGACCTGCTGCTGCAAAAGTGGTGGAAACATCAGTCACGGCCTGTACCAGAAAGATTGTCGAGACCAAAACCGAAAATATCTCGTCTGTCCACCTGGTCAAATGTTGGACTACATTGGAGGCGGATACCAAGGCAAACAGCGCCAAAAAAGCGCTGGCACAGAGTCCCGCACTGGCGTAGAGCTGTAGAAAGGGCAACCCCAACATCTTGGCCAGTGGATACAAAGCGGCAATGTAGGCAACGACGGGTCCTTGCGGTCCAATCAATTGCACGGGTTGTGCCGAACAGAGAGCGCAGAGAACTCCGCTCAAAACTGGTGCTGGCCACCATTTCAATGACGCCCATGGAATTGCCCGTCGCGCTGCCCAACACGATGCCAAAGCCAATGGCCGGCGCCTAACAGGCGAAGAAGAGAAAGAGAATGGCAGCGAGGGACGAGCATTGAGTCCATCCGTGATATCCGAAAGGTATTGAGGAAGACGGTTGGAGAAATCTCTGTTAACCCCAACAAAGGGTGGTTCAAAGTTAGGGACAGTAGCACTTATTGGTGGTTCTTCTTCCAGTGGTACTTCTGTGGTCTTTATCGTAATTAAAGAGGGAGGAGTATAAAGTATTTGTAGGAAGGATAGGACAAATCTTGAGCTTGATAGTGGCACAAGAAGACACTGGCAAACACTGTTGCAGAGCGCTCCCATCAAAGGTCGGATGGTTCAAGACACAAAATCAGAGCCAGAGTGGTTGTAGAAAGGGGATCTCAAGCAATTCTCTGGAGAGATCCTTCTATACTATCAAGTCGTAGCCACTGGCTACACCTAGCTACTGGCTGCGACGGCGCCCGTCTTTCTTCGACGCCATGATCCTGGCAGATACATACAATTTGGTGGTTCGGTCGGGAGTAAGCCATGGATCACCACCCACTCTCTTGGGTCCAAAGCAGTCGTTTCGACGGCTCCAAACACTGCCATGTCCTGGGTGGCTTCTGCAAAGGTTCAAAAAGACAAACGAGTTGGATTCCCACATCCGATGCACGCCGAAAAGAGTTTCTTGGGAAGGCTTAGCCTGTCCGATCGGCTGGCAAATGGCTGGGATTTGGATGGTAGATAGATCCTTGCGTTATGAGCCCCGACAGAGCAGCCACGCGCCTTGATACAATACAAGCAAGTACATGTAGTGAGCCAAGCCCTCGGGGTGTAATTCGCCACGTCCAGAAGCCTCCATGCATCCAATCCCACGGTGCAACTCTCTTGAGCAACCCATCCTGGCACCACCAATTTGGTTTGTTGGCAAGATCTCCGAAACACAGTGCCGCATCGTCCAAGTCCACGCGCGGAAACACATTGGTGCATCTTGAAAAGGCAAACAGTCCAGCCCGTTGGAGTGCTCCCTCATGACAAGATCTGGCTGCCGCAGAGCTGGGCATCATTCAGTGCCAAGGACACAATTGGCTTCCGGGTGACTCGACTCGAGTGTCTAACCGGGCTGCAGAGTTTTGTGTCGCTCCGACGCTACCATCTCCAGCCGTCCTCTTGTAAGTTCAGCCAGCCGAAATGATATATGTCGTCAGCACAGCTTAATTGCGCCAGCTTCGATCAAAGCCGATAGGCGCCATTCTTGAAGAAATCTTCAAGGCTGCTTTGGTTGCCGCTCCTCTCCCAGGGCCTCAGCTACTGTTCCATGCAGATTCCAGTCCCCCCATCACAGCATGCACTGCAACATCCTTCAGGACAAGACACAAGTGGTTCTCCCATGCCAGTTGTACCATCACTTGCCGTGATTGTGGTAGTCGCACAGTCCACTACAAACTCATGGCCTTGGGCATTAAACATGTTTTCAAAGCACAAGCCACCAGGAATACTCCCTCTGAGTTCAGGATTTCCATCCGTAGTAAAGCCTTCTAACAATGTCAGCGCTTCAAGCTCCACGGGGATGCTGCCTGAAAAATTGTTGTTCGCCAACAATAAAAATCTGAGATTTGTGAGTAATCCCAAGTTGGTGCTCAATGTACCCCTCAAGTTGCAGTTTTCTACACGGAGGAACCACAAATTGAGGCAGTTCAAGATTAGCTCTTCAGGAATGGTGCCTTCAATGCGTGTATCTCCAATATTGAATTCAGATAGCTTGTCCACCAGCCCAAACTCTGATGGAATTGTCCCAGACAATGCATTATTGCGGGCAAAACCAAATTTAGGACCACTATCAGGTTGAAAGTCTGCGTTCGTGTCAAGATGGACTTGCTGGGATAAAAGTCCAACTTCTGTGGGAATGGTTCCAGAGAGCTAGCCAACCAATGGCAAATGAGGACATAGTCAAGATATTGGAGGTTGGAAACAACAGAACGGCCAACCTACCTTATTATCTCCAAAATAAAAAAACCCGACCTTGTTGGCGGAAAACAATTCGGAAGGTATCGTTCCTGTAAAAGAATTTACGTGCATGAAGAGCACCTCTCCTTTGAAATGAAACGGGCAACAGGTTCCAATGATAAGCAATGAATCAAGAGGATTGTCAAGAAAAGTATTATACACATACCTTGAAAGAGCCCAATTTCAGTTGGGATGGTGCCTGTCATTTGGTTGCCCCAAAAATGGAGTGTTCCCAATGATGGCATGGAGAAGACTGCAGGATCGATGGTTCCTGTAAAAGTGTTGTCTGAAAGATCCAAATTGGTAAGAGCTTTCAATTGGTACATTTCTGTGGGTATAGTGCCAGTAAAGTCTTGGGATCGAAAAGACAACCTGACTGCATGGGACAACAAGCCTAGTTCGCTTGGAAGTGACCCTGTGAAGCTATTGTCCCCTATACAAAGCAATCCATGCATTGGCAGCAGATGCAGCCGAATTTTGGTGAGATCATTGGTATCTTCGCAAAAAGCACAATTTGTGCATGTTTGATACTCACAGATATCAACTACAGTAATATTTTTGGTCTCTCCCTCACAACTGCATCCAGCCCACCGGCATTCAGGAACTCCCGACAACCATCGCTCCGAAAAAAATTGGTGGCTTAAACGCCTTTCTTTGCACACGTCTGTTTGTGCACCACTGGCAGCGCCACAGAATTTCCAAGGGCTGGCTTGCGATGTACTGTAGTAAAACTGTGTCAAAATATATCGTTGGAGTAAATGGTTGGAATTCCAAGGCAATTGGTGGGGATCTTGATGGATGATCCAGTTGAGTGCTTTTTGATGAGGTTCCGTGTTTTCTGTGGAACCATCAAAATATGTTGGACCTAGCACTTTTTCCAGTTGGGCTTTGATTTCCATGCCTTCCATATCTCTGGGACTGAGTTCTTGTTCCTCTGATGAGGAGTCCTTACTGCTGCAGTGGCCGCTGCCACAGACTCCTGTCACAATGATTCCAATTACCACAAACAAGCCAACAATGATAAAGATGAGAGGTGATTTCCTACCAGAACCTTCTGTTTCATTGTACTGTTCCACAGGGACAGCATGCTGCCACGTCTGATTCTCATCAACGGGACTTGCACTGGGCATGTTGGCTGCATATACAAAATTATCCTCAATTTCCAATGGCTGAAGGGGATTGGGGATGGGGGCAGGAGCCTCTGGTTCACAATCATTTTGTGTTTGTATAGTGGTTCCAAGTCCCTCCCCGTTGATACCAACAGAAGCCATTTCGGACTGAACTACCTGCGTGTTGCCAGGTTCGTTCTCTGTGACCGTTGCTGGTGCTTGCACTGAGACTGATGGGTTTCGGTTCTTGGCAAGGCCACGTGTTGTCGCAGAGGAACGTTCATCAGAAGCGCCACGAACCGTTGCGGGTGCTTGCCCTGAGACAGGTTTTCGGTTCTTGGCAAGGCCGCACATGGTCGTAGATCTCGAGGAACGCTCATCAGAAGTGCTACTAACGGTGTCACTTGCTGTTACACAATGCGCTCCAGGCTGCATAGCAGCAGCTGCTGCGCTTCCATTTGACCCCATGGGATTGACCATGGCCATGGCAGCACTCCTAGATGAAATGGCTTGAGCTTGATTTGTTGCCCCAGCATTATTTCCTCTTGCAGCTTTTTTGGCATCCTTTTCTTCCTCAGACTGTTTCAGTCCCCTCTGAGCTGCTGGACTAGGTACAACAGCAGATGCACTCAATGTGGCACTCCCAGTGCTACTGCGTCGAGCGGCATTCTTAGCAGCCTTTTCTTCCACAGACCTCTTGAGTCCACGTGTGGCAGTTGCTGACGGGGGTGGCTTCCTGTCATCCGTGCTATCCAGCAGTCCACTCCCAGTGCTACTACGTCGAGCGGCATCCTTAGCAGCCATTTCTTCCACAGACCTCTTGAGTCCACGTGTGGCAGTTGCTGAAGGGGGTGGCTTCCTGTCATCCATGCTATCCACCAGTCCATCTGTAGTAGCTCGTTTGGCCTCTTTTTGTCTCTTTTGACTCCTCTCCAAAACAGCTCCAGGAATGCCGCTAGCAACTATACCAGTAGTACCAGTTCCAGTAGCATGGTGCATGCTAGCTCTGGAGGCTTCTTTAGCAGCTCTTTCTTCGGTCATTCGTTGACGAGTGTGATCCAAAGTTGGAGCAGTAGTAGTAGGGGCCGAAGTGGCATGATCGATTGTGCTGCTCCCAGAGCTAAAGCTGGTGCTTTTCAATCCAGCAACTGGTTTAGTTTGATTGGTTTCTTTGTTGTTCATGGTTTGCTTTCGGTCGCTTATTTAAAATTAGAAGCTGGATAGCCAAGGATGGACGATGGTATTGGAGCCTTGCATGTTCATGACGGATGTTGGTTTTAAAGGACACCACCTTTCATTGCAAGCATGTGATCGGTCACTTCAACCCCATTTCTCGTCGATCTTCTTAATTAATAAAAATTCAGAAGCTCGGTCGCTACATAATGGTAGGATGCCTGTACCGGTATGCATCGCAGGCCAGCTGTGGAGATAACGTACGCTTAAGCCTTCAAAGATGGCAATTAATGTGCCAAATCGTCTCAGCACCGTCCGCAATCCGCAAGCTGTCCTCGTTGATGAATACTATGATCAGGGGGTTAGAGTAGTCTAGGTAGTTATTTTAAAAGAGGTGAGGAGGGCTAAGCTAGGCAGAGCATGAAACCTGTGGTGGTGTGGTGGGGAATCACAAGGTAAGGGCAGGGAGCAGGGGAGCAGAGCAAATGGGGGCAACGGGACAAGAGAGGGGCGAAAGGAGGAAGCAATGATTCAGAGACGAAAGGCCTCATGAGCCAGCAGGGACCCAGATTATCTATGGAAGCCAGCGAGGGCCAGGCTTAAAAGCAAAGAAGAGTACTAATATGCGGGGATGTATCCGAGTCGTCAAGCGTCAAGAGTCGTACAATGATAACGGAGTCATCGTCAGTGTACAGTACTCTTCGGGACCGTCCTCAATAATAATCAAGAATCCAAAGGCTCGACCCAGAGGATTGTCTGATAGTGCAAATGCGGATGATTCCAGTTGGTACGGTACTTCCCATGTAATGGGACGGGATGGCGTATTCGTAAAAGGCACAGGAGTTCTTTTTCACATACCATACCGAGTAGCTAATATCATCGCCATTGCCAGACCCCACCACTTGAGGACCATGCATGTTGTTGCCGGGGTTTCCCGATCCACTATCAGCACCAATCCGTACTTTTTGCCCGGTTTCTCCATGCGCATGATCGGACCAGGAGACAGACAGCTGCCGCGGACCCTCAATTATTTCCGTCGATCGATTGCCAAACCTTGCTTGTAGTTGTCGTACTTGTTGGTGCGTTTGCAAAACTCGAGTTCCAAAAAGCCAATAAGCAATTTTGAATTTGCATCTTGGTAGGATCCAAGAAGATTACTGGCTTATTAATCGGAACACTGGCTTTAAAGCCCAGATCACTGGTTTCTGAAGCCTGTTTTTAAAAGCATATTTGGGAACAAAGCCAGTCTTCTGTGTTGTTCCAGCTGGAAAAATGCTTGTACTGATAATGGTATAGTAAAGTCATCCTGGAACAGAAAAGAAGACTGGGTTTAACCTTTAACCCCTTGGATCATTGGCTTCTGTTTTTAGGAAAACTTGGCTTTTATTTCTGTGGAAGCCAGTTGGAAGCCAGTGATCCTACTAGCTAGGAGTTAAAGGCGTTGATCCTAATCCAGAGATCCTTTCTGTTCCAAGTCATAATCATTTTCAGCAAAATTATTTGTTTTTGAATTTTTACCAAGCTATTTCAACCTTTCAAGCCAATTTACCTCAAGGTGCTGGTACTGTATCGTACTGCCTGGTACCAGTATCTCTGGGGTATGGGGTAGCTCTGGCTACATCTACATTGAACTCTGAGCTCTGAGTAGTCTAGTAAATTTAATATGCTGATCTGGATGTGCGTCCAGACAGATAGATGTCCAGACGTCTATGACATAGACCCATCTGGCCCCTAATTGATATCACGTTTGCTGTACTCAGCTGAACTGTACTGTAAAAGCTATTAATACTGTATCCAAGCAAGGGTTCTGGAGTGTTCCGTTAGGTGTACTTGGAACTTCATGTTGCAGAAAGCGACTTGTAAAACATACATTACTTAGGAAGTAAAGAGCTTTTTAATAAAATAAAATAGTCTAGAACATTTGTGAGGCCACAGGTGGCATGGTCGGATTTCCTTCACGAATGAGAATCCAGTGGAAATGATGAAATGGTCAAAAGGTCAAAACCAGTAAGATTTTTTCTCAGAGTATCTTCTTACCAAAACACACAGCTTCGCGCAGTTACATTTTATTTGTTCCTCATTGCTCTCCCCGTACGCCCACCACAACACCCACCCACCACCACAGCCACTGCTTTGCCTAGCTTCGCCCCCCTCACTCCTTAACGTATCTATTTAGTACTTCACACCACGCCAAAGCAAAAGGATTCCTAAAATAGAAGATACCTACGGTAGCAATAGCTCATACATGATATTGCAAACTACAGATATGAAGCAACAAGAACAGCAGCAAAGCGCTGCGACGAATGATGCCGCAGACGACAAGACGACGGAAGAGGAACGAGCAGGATGCAACGCCAACACCGAGTTTGAGGACCGCGGACCAGCAGTATTATACGGATCCATTGCTCCGCTTCCCTCTGTGGACGAGCTACAACGGTGTCACACGAGCACCGGCACACCTGGATCATTTGCCGTTGCTCCGATACCCTTTGCCATTAATGACCCTCCTGTTTCCATGGAGCCGCCAATGACAGGCAACCTACATGGATCCATTGCTCCGCTTCCCTCCGTGAACGAACTTGGACGGGGTCACACGAGAGCCAGCACGAGCACGATCACGAGCACACCTGGAGCCTTTGCCGTTGCTCCGACTCCCTTTGTCATTAATGACCCTCCACCTCCTTCCATGGAGCCAATGGCGTCCACAGCCGACGACTCAAGACTGGTGGAAGCAGAGTTGGTGACTCCTCCCGTGGAAGCCATACAAGTACTGTCGTCGGATGATTTGGAAAGCCAAAGAAAAAAGGACATTCCAGAGCCAACTATGGCCACAACAAGCGTTGGTTGCTTGTTTCGTTGCTTCTTTGTGCCTTGGTGGCTGCTCTGGTTGTTACACTTCTGCTACTGATGCGAGAAAGCAACGAACAAGTCATGGCAATCAGCATGAATGATGCTGGTGCTGCCAATCTGTCACTGCCAGAGATCATTACACCGGCTCCAACCTATGACTATCCCTGCTTTTCAGAGTCTCTGGAGTTGAACTTTGCTCTGGTTGAAAACCCCCAACAAGATCTCTTTGTCATGTGCCCCAACTCCCATATCCAAATTGGTATCATGAGAATACCCAACGTCAACAACACCTATCGAAATGGCCAGGAACCGTTGTACATTGTACGATCCAATGTCGAAGTCCGCTGTGGCCTCGATGGTTCATCCAGCAACAACTGCACTTTGGACGGAGGAACCAGTCAGCTTGTCATAATGTACTATGGAGAAAATCAGTATGGGATTACCCAACAAGACGTTCAGAATGTGACCGTTCGTGGGATCACCTTTACCGGGACCTTGGATCAACATTTTCAGTTCGGGTCCGCATCGGTGCTCGTCGCCAACCAACAAGCCAAAGATATCCAACTCATTGATTGCCGGTGGCAACATATCTCCGTTCAGTTTTTTCTGGTATACGTTGGAATCAACCCCTACCTATGGAGCCAGGGCACAATGTCTTTACCAACTCAAGGGAATCAGGTATCCATCGCCAACAGCACCTTTACCAACATCACATATGGGAGTGCTCTGTTTGTGGCTATGGACCAAGTCATTTCCATTGAAAGGAGCCACTTTTCCGGCTTGAAGGTTGTGGAGGACACACGATACTGTGACTTGCAAGGTCCCGTGTTTTGCACCAACGTCATGTATTGTGCCCTAGAGAGCCAGTGCTCCATGCATGCTACGTGTCTGGAGGACGTGGAATATTTCGCCGATGCTGGACTATTGATCGGTTCGCCACAGGCTGAGTGGGATATTTCTAGCATCCATCTTGCCAACAACGGAGACCTTGTGTTGGCCGATCGCCAGCTCGATGCCAATCTATTTGAGAATTGTGACTCTGGAGTCGGCCAGTACAACGATGACATGTTCAGGACGATGGAGTGTTTTGATCCAGCACCTTTATATGATACCAGTCCGGTATGCCCGCTGCTTTAGAGACATACATGTATTTCGTGGTGGCACTGCCTACAGTACCAGACTTTGATTATTGCTTGGTTTTACCATTATTTTTGATCTACTTTTCCACTTTGGTGGTTCTTTAAAAAGCTGATGTGTTGGACTTGGTAGACTATACTGTGACAGTCACTGCATGGCTGATCGATGTCTGCCCTGGAACCCGCACGAGTGCATGATCGGTGGTATGGCAACCATAGCTCAGACCTCAGAGTACAAACCTTTCGATAGCTATAATAGGCGTCCCACCCTCTCAGAAGGTTAACTATAGTGTGGCCGGTGAGCAGACCTGACGGAGGGGAACACCCTGGCCTCGGCTCGTGGGTCGTCCTTTAAAGGCACTTATTGTCTGAATCGTTAATTAATAGAGGTTCTTTTTTTTTTGTCCTGGGACTGCATCCCGCGCATCCACCTCATTGTGAAATGACAGTGTGCTGTGCAGCATGTGAGCCTTCTTCCAAAGTTTGGTTCTTCATTGCCGATGGGGACATGGCACACTCTTTTCATCATCAGCATAGAGTCAGGTCACTTTTGCAGTGGTTCCTCTGTGGATGGTTGGATCGTCCTCGTTTCAGCAAGGTATTTCTGTTGGGCAGGTCACTTGCTCCAGTCTGACGCACCTATTTTCCCTCCTTGCTAGTTTTTGGTCGGACTCATGGTCAGTCATAGGTTCCCTTGGTTTTGCATGTGCTTGGCCTTGGTCGGTCGGTCGGTGACGGTCGGTCGGCAGGTTCCTTGTCTCCATGCGGCGACCCTTGGAACTGATACGGTCTTCAAGAATCCAAAGGCTTCACCGGATGCTTGTTCTTCCATGTGAGTAACCTGTACAGTAGTGCAAATGCGGATGATACCAGTTGGTACCGGAGCCTCCCATGTGATGGCTGGGACGGGATGGAGTACCGTATTCGCAAAAGGCACAGTTGTTCCTGTCTTTTTCACATACCGTGTAATATCATCGCCATTGCCAGACCCCGCCACCTGAGGACCATGCATGTTGGTCCCGATCCACTATCAGCGCCAATCCGTACGTTTTGCCGTTCGAGTCGATCGATAGATACATGTAGATAGCCTAGTACCAGTACTGTAGTTGTGGCAAAGGCAGCAGTACATGTATGTACATAGCAGAAGAAATCATCCAGCGTTGATGTTGACCTGGAAGGATCTCATTGTTGTTGCTGCATAGCATTACAAGCAAGCAAGCAACCAAAACCAATGATGTTTTGCAAAACAAGAATAGACTAATGACACAAGGAGCTGACAACGTCACAAAAAGATCCAAAGAAGAACAGCTGGTTTCTAGCTGAACTGAATAATGTCTTGTCGAGGCCTCTACTATGAGAAACCGTACTGTACAAAAGTTGTTTGCGGTATTGCACTTACCCAGAGTCCATATATATTTTGAGAAGCAGTCGGAATTGAAGACACGGAGAGTGAAAGCGTCTTGTAAAAACATACATTACTTAGAACGCAAAGAGCTTCTAAGAACAATTGCTAGGTAACAGCTGGGATGGTTGCGTGGCCGCATTCTGTATCCTTCGGGAATGAGAATCCGGTGGTATCTTCTTCAAAACGCAGCCAAACGCCACAGACCACAGATTAGCACGAGTATCTTCTTCAAAAAACGCAGCCAAAAACTCAGCAGAGATAGCGCATTCATAACTGGAGACAAAAAGAGCTGTATAGAGGATATACCACCAACCGTACGGTACCATTAACGTTACAATAGCTAGCTCATACTTACTATTGCAAACTGCAGATATGAAGCAAGACGAACAGCAACAAAGAACTGCGACGAATGATAGTCTTGCCGCAGACTACAAGGCGACGGAAGAGGCAGGAAAGGAAGAGGAAAATGTACCAGTGCTACATGGATCCATTGCTCCGCTTCCCTCCGTGAACGAACTTGGACGGGGTCAAACAAGCGCCAGCACGATCACCAGCACGAGCACACCTGGAGCCTTTGCCGTTGCTCCGACTCCCTTTGCCATTAATGACCCTCCACCTCCTTCCATGGAGCCAATGGCGTCCACAGCCGACGACTCCAGATTGGTGGAAGCAGAGTTGGTGACTCCTCCCGTGGAAGCCATACAAGTACTGTCGTCGGATGATTTGGAACGCCAAGAGCCAACGAATAATAACAAGAACGACCAAGTCGCAAACACTGGAACACTGCCGGAACAAGGCGACAATAAGCGTTGGTTGTGGCCCATTGCCGCTGTGATTATTTGTGTCTTGGCTGCTGCTCTGGTTGTGACGCTTTTGGTACTACTGCGAGAAAGCAACCAAGAGAGTAGCAGTTTGAATGATGCTGGTTTGACTACTCGTACCAATCTGTCACTGCCCGAGATCAATGAGATCATCACTGTCACACCGGCTCCAACCTTTGACTATCCCTGCTTTTCCGAGTCTCTCGAGTTGAACTTTGCGCTGGTACAAAACCCCCACCAAGACCTCTTTGTCGTGTGCCCCAACTCCCATATCCGAATCGGGATCATGAGAATACCTTCCGTCAACAACACATACATAAATGGCCAGGACCCGTTGTTCATTGTTCGATCCAATGTCGAAGTCCGCTGTGGCCTCGATGGTTCATCCAGCAACAACTGCACTTTGGACGGAGGAACCAGTCAGCTTGTCATTATGTACTACGGAGAAAATCAGTATGGGATTACCCCACAAGACGTTCAAAATGTGACCGTTCGTGGCATCACCTTTACTGGAACATTGGATCAAGGGTTTCAGTTCGGGTCCGCATCGGTGCTCGTCGCCAACCAACAAGCCAAAGATATACAACTCATCGATTGCCGTTGGCAACATAGCTTCGTTCCTTTGTTTCTGGTATACGTTGGAATCAACCCCTACCTATGGAGCCAGGGCACAATGGCGCTGCCGTCTCGAGGGAATCAGGTATCCATTGTCGACAGCACGTTTACCAACATTACTTACGGGAGTGCTCTCTTTGCGGTTATGGACCAAGTCGTTTCCATTGAACGGGGCCGCTTTTCAGACTTGAAGGTGGAGGAAAACCCGCGAAACTGTGACTTGCAAGGTCCCGTGTTTTGCACCAACGTCATGTATTGTGCCCTATCCAGCCATTGCTCGATTCATGATACATGTCTGCAGGACGTGGAATATCTCGCCGATGCCGGACTCTTGACCGCCTCGCTACAGGCCGAATGGGATATTTCCAACATTCACGGAGATCTTGTGTTGGCCGATCGCCAGATCGATGCCAACCAATTTGAGACTTGCGACTCTGCAGTCGGCCAGTACAAGGATCACTTGTTCAGCTCGATGGAGTGTGCTGATCCAGCATCTTTGTATGATGCAAGTCCGGTTTGCCCGCTGCTTTAGACCATACTTTGATATTTGCTTGGTTTTGACATTATTTTTTATTACAGTTTCGTCTTTGGTGTGTTTTGGAAGCTGGTGTGTCGGACTTGGTAGACTTCTGTTATGGTCTCTGCATGTCATGGCTTGTGTCTGTCCTGGAACCCGCACGAGCGCATGATCCTTACTTAGTTCAGTCACTTTTTGCTAAAATCGTATGATCCTGGTATGGCAACCATAGCTTGTGCAAACCTTTCGATAGCGAATAGGCGTCACACCCTCTCAGGAGGCTAGCTAGCTAGTGTGACCGGTGAGCAGACTTGGCTGAGGGAAACACCTGGGCCTCGGTTGGTGGGTGGTCCTTATGCACTTCTTGTCTGAATCGGTTAATATGTCCTGGAACCCCACCCCGCGCATCCATGCACGTCATCTTGAAATGATAGTTTGCAGTGGCACATGGCACCACTCTTTGCACCATCAGCAGAGACTTCTTGCGGTGCTATGGTTCCTCTGTGGATTGGTTGGTTCGTCGTCGCTTCAGCAAGGTAAAGTCGATCAGTCGGTTCTTCTGTTTGGCGGGTCGCTTGCTCCAGTCTGACGCATCTCTTCTTCCCTTCTTGTTGACTTTTTAGTTGGACTCATTTTCAGTGGTCAGTGGTTCCCTTGGTTTGCATGTGCTTCCTGGTTGGTTCTCTGTAGCATGATGCGACGACGTCGTTGGTCTTTCAGTTGACTGGTTCCTTGTCTCCTTACCGTGACCCTTGGATCTGATCCAGGCCTCTCCCAGAAGTTTTACAATGGCTGGGAAATGATGGACCTTGGCGCACGCATCACAAGTTGATTGCAATGGTTTGTGTCGTCGAGCCTGATCACTGTTAGATAATAGCTCAAGTCTCACTCTTGCTGCTTCTCTCTCTTGACGTGCCGAAGCCATGGTTCTCGGGTTCTTCTTCGTGGTCTCCTGGTCGGGCTCAAGATGTACAGCAGTGTGTCCTCTATGTCTGAGGAATCTCGTCTCTTGCTGCGCCATTGTTGGCGCGAGCTCCCTTGCTCACTCCATGCTCCATAGACCTCCGACGAAAACTATTACTGCTCATGCTCCCTTGCTCGCTTGCTCGCTTCGTGGACTGTTTGTAGACTTTTCCGCACCTACAGTTTCCACTGTTTGTTTCTCTCGTCTACTGGAAATCTAGCTAGAGACTGTCGGGAAGATATCTACGAAAGCCGGCTTTGACAAAGAAGAGACGGAATCGAAGATGGATAACTAGATTAATTGTCAACCACTAATAAGCTATAAGAATCAGTTTCAAAGGCAAAGTTACTTCTGGAATACAACTACGAGAATAACCAGTAATTTTTCCATGCTAGTAGCTTGTTAGATTTGAATCGAAAAAATAGTCACAATGACTGCTTTGGCGCCATGGCGCGCCATCTGTTGGTGATGTAAACAGTGATAGGAGCATCGGATGAGATAATTACCAATGGAAGGTCTGTTGACAACACTGTAAAGAAAACTCACCTTGTTGATCAGCCACCGGTAACAGTCATGGCCACCCATATAGACAGCTTGCTATAGAGAGCTCAATTGTGCACTCCGTGTCACCCTCTGCAGCCACTCTCTCCGACTCTGAAAGATCCTCTGTTGGCGCCTCAGAGTGGTCCTTCAAGCTCCGGAGGAACTCCTCTTGTTCAGAAGCATCCATTCCTGCTATGATTGCCTTGGCTTTTGCCTTGGCGACTTCCTTTTGACGGCCATATCCAGTGTCCTCGAGGCTGATGTTGGAAGCAATCCGTGTGGTGAGATCTGTCAGCTCGTCCTCTTTCTCTTCTGGCCACGGCTGAACAGAGTCCACCACCAAGTCTTTGAGCTCCAGCCATCGAGCCATTCGGTCATCTTTCTTTGACAGTTTGGATGGACATGGCTTGCCACTCTTTCAGGCAATGAGGTCTTTCAGATCCTCTCCTGTTAACCGGCTCAATGGCTTCTCTGACTCAATGATGGCCATGGCCTTCTGCTGTCGCTTCCAAGACGCAAAATGGGACTTCTTTTCCTTTTCCAGCTCATCTACCTTCCTCCGGAGTTCCTTCCTCTCATCGGCAATAAGAAAGTCATCATCATTCAGAGCCGCACCTCCGGTAACTTTAAAGACTTGTCCTTGTGTTGCTGCTTTTTCCAGAGCAAGCTGTCTCTCCAATGAGCATGGAGCTGTGACTACAGCGACTCTCTTCGCTTGTTCGAACGCCAGTTCCTGGTAACGGAGCAAGTCTCCATTGTAACCAAACGACAAGAGGATGTTACAGCACATCTCATTTCGCTCATTCAATTCTTTCAGATAGGAAGCTTGCGGATCAATAGAGTCGGCGGCAGCTCCATTGGCGTCAACAACCAGATCATGACGAACCTTTGGGTCATTGAGAGCTTTGCGAGTGAACTGCGGATACACTCCAAGAGTGTCATTCCATGCGTGCTTTGCTTTAGCAATGGAGAATGCCTCTTCGATGGCATTCCGGAGGAGAGGAACGGAAGGATTCTGCTGGCGACGACGGGCAATTCCGTAACACAACTAACCAATATCATTGCGTGTGATTGAGTCTGTTTCCTCTCTTGTGTTCTGTCGATACTCCCAAAGGAGCTGCAGGTTGTCAAAAAAGACCATTTTGAATGAGCCAAACAACATATCCATGACTTGAAGGATGTAGGTGGTGTTGGGTGGTCCGGAGGGGAAGAGATAAATGCCCAGCATCCGCAGTTCAATCAGCATGTCCTTGTTGGTTCGGCCTGGTCCACCATCAACAAGTAAAGTGCATCTCTTTCCTGGCACATCTGCAGTATCATCGATAACAATAGAAATAAAGTTTCCCTTTGTCCACTTGCCAAACTGTTCCTTGTTCATGCCTCCCTTTTTGTTGGCACCATACATAGCAGAGATCGTTTTGATTCCTTCTTCCAGCAAATACTGACCGGTCGTCTCTAGAATATCGACAATGAAGTCGACAGGCACCTCCATATTCTCCTCTTGTTGAGCGTTGGATGGAATCTGGAAGTGTTCTGGCAGCTTTTCACCAGAGGCAAACGTTCCTGCTAGCAGCGCAGTGGTAATAAGAGCTATTGTGTGCCTCGTAAATGGCTTCGCCCTGCAGCCTTGGATTGTAAAATTTCATTGGAGGCCGACCTCCTTTTTGACTCTTGGTATCATCTAGTGTCAGCCCTGACTCATCAATATTGGCAATCCTCCGGCCTTGAGTCTCATCAACCCATGTAAGCTCACCATTGGCTCCAATGTCTTCTGTATTTTCTTTTGCTGCTCCAATCTCAATGAAATGAGCTTTGAGAGATTCAAACCACAAGTTGATGTTACTGTACGTTGCCCACTTGGTCCTCCTTTTTTCAACACGATTTGGCTTTCCACATTCAAGCATATCTCCAATCTCTGCTTCCACCCGTTCAAGCAGCCATCGTCCTTGCCTTTTGCCAAGGCCTTCTTTCATGTTGATGCAGGCATTCAAACGCTTTACCAACCTGGACTTGTCGACATCAGGAGAGAGTGAACAGAGAGACTCGACAGCTCCACACAAAGCTTTGAATCCAATGGGATCGATTCTTCCCTTTGGGCCCCGTCGCTTGGGGCTCTTGCCAGCATCTCCACGGTTGACCATGTTGCGAATGGATTTGCCATTCAAATCTGTTCCATGTTTCTTGTTGTATTCCGACGCGATGGTCTCTGCAGACTTTGGGATGTAAGTGAAGTCATCTTGTTGTTGTGCTTCCTTCATCAACAACTAGAGTAGAGAAGCGGCCTTGTAGTGGGCATTTCGAGCATCTCTGGCCTGCTTTTTCTGTTTCCGAACGGCCGCAGCTTGTCGACCGGTCAATCTATTCTTCTCGGCCAGTTTCTCATTGAGAGACTTTTCCGTGCCTCTCTTTGTGCCACAGAGATATCGGGTGCTTGCTTGCATACTGCTTGCTCGTCATGGTCTGCTCTTGCTGCTTCAGATTCAGATTTCATGGCGTTCGATCGTCGGCGAACCTTTTGACGCAAATTCTTGTCTTCTACTTCCGGAGTATCAAATCCGGCCCATTTCATAGCCAAAGGGATATTCATTTCCGAGGACTCCGCATGCTTTGTTAACTTGATGATACCTGCAGCCCTTGCAATCTTCTTCTTCTGTGGAGTCTCATGCGGCCGCTTTTTGGAAGGCGCCATGGTGGTGTTCCTTCGATTGATAGATCAATAGATCAAAAAGCAAAGAGTGTCCTTTGCCCCCACGGTTTTAATCTTCTATCTCTATTCATGATGTTACTCTATCTTCAAAGCGTTGGGGGTTACCGTGCCAGAGGTGCCCATGTTGTTCTGTCTGAAATCACATCATTTCCCAAAGAGAGGTCCATTTACCCGGGAGGTGAAATGATTTCGGAGAGAATTGTGAGGGCCAGTTTCACCTCGAGGGCAGGCTCTCCTGCATGCGTTACATCGAAATGGAAAAATTACTGATTATTCCTGAACTAGCACCATACGAAGACCAGAGCAAGAGCCATTCGAGATTCAAGGCACCCTGACAATGCTGCCTCGGGCCAGCTCTGGGGCTGGCCAGCTTACAATGCGATGCCATCGAGGGTGGCTCGTAGACACGCCTGGCTTTCAGTGTCAATGCAATCCACAGACACGCTTTCTTCTCCTTGCGAGGTGAATGTGGCATCGATACATGCCCTGTCCCCATTGCAGGAGGCTGTGGCACCAGATGGGAGTTTCTTGAGAAGAGCTTCTCGGCAAGCCCATTTGCCAACACAGTCCAAGTCGTTTGGTTTCCAGACTGTGGTTCCCTTGCAGGCCTGTGTTCTACACTCAACTGTAGGGCATCCCATGATCGTGCCACCCCGGCATACCCCGTTTACTTGGCCTGCACAAAGGATGCTGTTAGCATTAGAATCGTATGCGACATCATGAAGGGTGCTGATGTCCTGCTCCACATAGGCTTCTCCCGTGGATGTGGCCAAGCTGCAAGGGCAGCTTCCTTGGGGACCAGCCTGGCAACGCTCTCCATGGAAGTGGCAGCCAGGGAGAGTGGCGGATACACATGCATCGGAGGATCTGCATTCTAGGCAATCAACGTTGATGGCTAAATTGGTGGTGGCCTCATAGATACCGCAAGCCCCCAGACCAACACAGGAAACACGAGTACCGCTGGAGCTGTCTGCTGCAGTAATCTCTGAGTCTACACATGCAGCAAATCCTTCGCAGTACACAAGTGCATCGTTTGGCAGTTCTGTCATTTTGGTCCATTCACAGGCAAAATTACCGCTGCACTCAATGGAAGGAACCCCAGTAATTTCGGCTTCATAACAAGCAATCTTTTCACAGATGAGCTTGCTGCAGCCAGAAATTTGAGCATGATTTTGACAGGGCCCACCATCTCCAGATTCTTGTTCCTTGCATCTGAGAGCATTAGTCTTGGCATCAAACGCTATGTCGGCAAGGGCGGCAAGAGCTGACCCGAAATAGACAGTACCATCTGTCACAGACAAAGTACACATACCTGGGGAAACCACACTTGAGCATCCAGATATCATCAATGCATACCCATCACACCCTGTTTGGCAGGTTAACGAGTTGGTGCTGGCATGGTATTCCATACCCGGAAAATTCGTTTAAGAATTGGGGAACTTCAAGTCCAGTTTACCCAAAAATCCAACTTTTTCAGCTTTTACTCAACCGTCCTGGAACCGTAATAATTCCCAATCGTACAGAGTCTCCCTTGGCACTTTTTTATTGTTGCGTATTTACAGTATAGCCAAGGGTGGTGGAAGCTAGATTAATAGTATTGCACTACGCTAAAAGCTAGTGTAAAGATCTTTCGAGTGTTTTGAGTTTGAGAGAATGAAAGTTATGAGAGGATTAGAAAGCTATGAAAACTAATCAACGAGAGAGATCCACAATCAAAGGATCGTAGATCTGAACTCCCGCGGGAGACTGTAGAGTGTGATAGAGTAGGTTGCGGTGGCAATCCTACTCACTCCACGATCCAAAAACGGAACGCGTGGAAGATTCGTCTAGCATTTATCTAGTAGCGTGGAAGTACTCCACGCTGGCTAAATATCTAGAGCGATGTTTCATCATCAACCTAGTATGACTAGAGCGGTCATTGAGAACCCTGTCTCAATGACTATTCACGAGAGACTCAGTCATGAGTGGAACTCAAACCCTATCTAGGATCGAGTCGCGAATAAGGCTAAGAGCCGTGTATTGCATTCGAAGGGTCACGGAAGGCACGACATCAGTCGGACAAGGAGAACATATGAATTAAAGTGCGGGGCACTCTCCGGAGATTGGATGTAGACATGTGGCGTCGCACGGATGGCAATCCTCGTAGCAGGGATTCAGGCCTTGTAGGGTTGTAAATACCTTATGTTCAACTAGATCTGTGTAGACTGTGCAGCTAACTGGCGGTAGTATGTCGGAGCCGTACAGTGCCGTATTGTTATTGACTCGGTCTGTGTGTAAGGACCTTTGCTGACCGTTACTACGGTTCTGATACTGATGAATCATTCATAGTATCGTTGACATGGTGTTGATGAGGGACACGTGTCGTGTTCTCCTCATCGGTGTTTTTCTGGATAAGTCAGTTGGCGACGTTCCATTAGTGTATGTCCGGTTTACTTTGAAACGGATGTGGTGAATCTGTCACGATTGACGCGCTTGAACTTGCGACGAAGTCCACGTTCATCCCGGAGAGTCTTCTCGACCTCTGCGCGGGACTCACGTTCTCTGTCCATGAAACGGGTCATGGATACTGGGTAACCCACGTCTGTTCAGAACGAGTGGTTACTCCGCTGCTGTCTTGGAGCAGCACTTTGGTAGTTCATTGGTACACATGAATCCACGAAGTTGCCTTCTGTTGGTAGTAAAGAGCGATAGTTGGATCGCATCTATTATCTTTTTAGTTAGGGTTTGGATTCCTTTCGAGTAGTCCAATTGTCAGATACTCCAGTTCTTCCATCGAGGAAGGCCTGGTAATGTTGATTTTAATCCGACTTTTTGAAGTTTTTGGAAAATGTCATCTAATCTATTCAACGCGATCCGCTGGATCGACGTCCGTTGGATGAGTTGATCTACAATGTATGCACGGACATTTTTCTAAGTCATGCATGCGTGTTTTTCATCTTCTTGGAAGATGTCGGGACTATTACATTTAGGCCCTTTGGCAACCTTTGGTACTCGTGCTTTCCCCTCGGGAGTGCAATGTGCATGTTGCTTCGGTGAGTGACACTCGATGTGGTATTGTCCGTGTTCAGGTCTAGACTAGTAGCGACTTGAATCCGATCTAATTCAAGAGCATGTCTGATATTTTTGGATAGGATAAAGCTTCGCTTATCCTTTTGTTGTCCCGGAAATCAGAGATGAATCTGCAGATCCCTTTCTTGGAATGATAAAGTTGGTGCTGCCCACTGGTAACGATTCACCTTCTTGAGTATTCCTGCCTCGCAGAGACGTTCACCTCCTCTTAAGGTGTTGGTATGGTCCGTGGAGTAGGGTGAGCCCTAGTATAATAGGTTTTAGCGTCGGGACGAAGTTCTACTTCGTAGTCGTCCATTCGCAACTCTCCCAAGGTATCCTCGACTGGGCCGAAGCACTTGGTTGAAAATGCATGAGGCAGTTCTTGCTCTTCCTTATATTAACTGGTTTCGACCTGGCACATCTGCCTTAAGTCTGCTTGTTCTGTATGTCGTATCAAGAATTTTTGATATTTCATTGTTGACAGCTGCAGGATCGGGAATGAGAAGTTTTCCTTTCTATCGGTATCGCATCTTTCGCAGGGATAAATACGCTGTTCCACCAATGACATGGTAGTGAAATCAAACTTGATTCTTAGGTCGAAGGGTGTCTTGACCTATGATCATGTACTGCGCCCCCAGTTCTTGGTGACGTGCAAATTCCATTGATAATTCTATTATCTGGAACTCAGGAATCACGAGTGTGCCCTTACACTTAGTGCGGGTTTCATTCCTTCATAGAAGCAGTCCGTAATGTTGGACGCCCCCAGATTCTTCATGAGTAACTCTTAGCATGAGTTGATCAATTAAAATTCCGGATGCTCCTGTATCCAGTAAGCAAAAAGAGTGTAACGGGTTTTTGTTTCCTTTCTCTCGTCTGTTAAATCTAACATAACGATAGTTTGAGGTCTCTTGTCTTGCGACGTTATGAGTGATTGGCCATGGACGAAGTTAACGATGCTGAAAGATCGTGTATTGTCTAGTTGAGTAGTTTCAGGCAATTATCTAATTTCCAGTAGACTTCTTAGTTGAAAACAAATCTTGTTTACTATTTAGTGGTATCTTCATCACTTAGTTATTGAGAAATCGGAACATGGTTCCGTTAAATCTCATCCTGGCCTAATCCTCAGACGGAGATTCTCCCTCGAATGATTGAAGTCGAATTCGGCAAGCGCCTTGTCGACTGCAGCATTTTCTTGTCCATCATGTTGATGGATCCAACAGAGGAGTCGTTTCGTTGTCGGAGTTGTCTACTGCGCTTGGCAACATGGTTCATTCGCTTTTCTTCTTCATCAGCCTTGACCGCAGCGTTGGAAACCTTCTTCATGAGGACAGAGAGTTCCTTCTTGGTGTAGGTCTTGGCGTCGTCGGACTTGCGTTTCCAAGTCTTGTTCTTGTTGTACGTTGGCTTGTTATCGTTGTCAGACGAGGACTGAGACTTGGCCTTGAGCTTCTTCAGGTCATTCAGTCAGCAGTGTTGTGTACTGCTGGACTCGTGGTAGTCGCACCATTTTTCTTTCGTTCTTGGAGAGTGGTCTGTTACGATAGACTTGTACTTCTTTGCTGTTGTTCTTCTTCGTAGGAGCTTGCTTGGCATCACCGCCTTGTCAAATCTTCGGAGGATTCCATGCGTTCGCAGAATCCAATGGTTTCTCCGATAGGAGCTGAGAAAGGATCGAAGTCGTGTTCGTCCATCTTCTTCATCACGAGCGTTGATTCCATGACAACAATGTCAATGACTTCGTCATGTTCAAGTTTGGTTGGGTCCAAAAGGTGGTAGCGAGGAAGTTCATGGGTTATCCGACTGAGGTTGTTGAAATAAGCCAGAGTAGACATATCAGCAGGCTTACGCCATCTTGCGGCGCATGAAGCGTTTCTGCCTTTCAAGAGCCTTGTAGGGACAGACCGCTTCGATACAGGCATTTATGCCAAACGTAATGTCAGCATCGTCCAAAGCAGGCTGAGCTGCTCCGTCCAGGCACTGGAAACGTGCTTGGAAAGTGGCTTCGTCTTTCACCGCCACGTATGTCGCTGGAGGAATGCCGTTGACTGCAATCTGGCGAAGGCATTCCAACGTACTTCACGGTGGCCTGCACAGCATAGATTCGTAACTGCTCTTTGCAGAGCTAGAAGTCATCTCCTTGAGGAGGTTATGTTTTGCGGTAGGCGTAGCAATGGCAGCCCAACGAAGACCTTCTCATGCGTCCAGCCCACTTGATGGTCTGACGTGGAGTCTCAGATCCATTGATGATTTGGACTTGAAGGTGTACTTGGCGCTGTTAGCATCTGCTGGAACAGTGCGAAGTTTGTAGGTGGGTAGAGCGGAATCGTCGATTTCGCATTCATCGTCGAGGTCGATGAGAGGAAGGATTGGTTTGTGCGCAGCTTAGACTCGAAGCTGTGTATGCGTCTTTGGCAATTTCATGGTGAGGAATAGGTTGGGGTAGCTGAAAGCTATTGTGTTTGTTAACAAATGCACTACGCTAAAGCTAGTGTAAAGATCTTTCGAGTGTTTTGAGTTTGAGAGAATGAAAGTTATGAGAGGATTAGAAACTATGAAAACTAATCAACGAGAGAGATCCAAATCAAAGGATCGTAGATCTGACTCCCGCGGGAGACTGTTGAGTGTGATAGAGTAGGTTGCGGTAGCAATCCTACTCACTCCACGATCCAAAACGGAACGCGTGGAAGATTCGTCTAGCATTTATCTAGTAGCGTGGAAGTACTCCACGCTGGCTAATATCTAGAGCGATGTTTTCATCATCACCTAGTATGACTTAGAGCGGTCATTGAGAACCTGTCTCAATGACTATTCACGAGAGACTCAGTTCATGAGTCGAACTAAACCCTATCTAGGATCGAGTGCGAATAGGCTAAGCCGTGTATTGCAGTATGCTGCCATGTATGGATGATACCATCCTCCAGGGAAGTCGCAACCTGGATCTAAATCTCAGTCTCAGCCCAATTGAACTCTTTCTTGTGAAGTTCCTTGAGCAGTTCGCAGGAAGCCTTGCATAAGGCGGAGGATATGGTGGGTGATGGTTGTATTGGAACTTGTGTTTGCGCTTTGTTTACAGCAAGCAGCATGCGATGTTGTGCTGAACTGTGTGCTGTTGAGAAGATGCCTTGGAGAGCATCACTTAGCCTAAGTGTTTCGCTTAGCCTAAGTGAGTTGCTTTGTATGGTTAGCCTAAGTTAGCTAGTGTATTGCTTAGGCAAGTGTTACTTAGCCTAAGTGGATTTTCAGCACTTAGCTTAGCCTAAGTGAAAATTTGTGAGGGACAAATCACGTACCCAGATATTGTACTATGTCTCCATCCAATGTTGCCCCAAGGAGTAAAACGGCTGCAGTGAAAAGGGAATACAGATACTACATGGGCTCTTTGAGTCCCTTGACGAGAACCCAGGAACACTCTCGATAAAGTCTTTTAAAAAGATATATGACCGGCATAGCCTTTAAATCATATGGCCTAAATGACGGAAGAAAGTTTCCCGACAATGTCCCGACATTTTCCGACAAATGCAGACATTCTCGTACAAACACCGACATTCTCGTACAAAGCCGACATCTCTCAGACATTATTCCGACATTCTGCCGACATTTTGCCGACATTTTGGCGAGTTAAATCCGACATTTACGATTAGAGGACCGTTGAATGAGTTAACAGGGTTCCGAATTGTATGGTTCTATCAAAGAGAAAGTACCAACCAGTGAAGAACACGACTTAAACAGCGAAAGTCATCCGTTTTAAATGTCGGAAAATTCTCGCTGAAATGTCTGGAAACCTTCCGACATTGCCGACATTTTCCGACAAAGCAGACATTCTCTACAAACGCGACATTCTCGTACAACTCCGACATCGTGGTTTCAAAATTCCGACAATCACGACTAGAGTTAGGCCATATGACTTAGAAGGCTTGACTACAGTGATTTAAGACTTTTATCGTGGGTGTTCCAGGCATGCAATGACACCACTCTACTCGAGGAAGCCCGCGAAACAAGAAGAAATGGAGGTTTCAGCAAGCCATTGTCAAGGTGGTCGTGAAACGGCCTCTCAATGCTCCCACGCTCGGGGGAACACAGTCAGTTTGCGGATCTACAAACCGATGGGACATTTACCTCAAGATCTAGCGACTAGATGATCTGGCTAGACTAATCGATCAGACGCATGCATGTATCCATCACCATCCGATGGAGAACATCTCCTATCGAATCTTTATAATAAGTCCTACTAGCTAATCATAGTGATTCCTGTTTCACCGAACAAATACCGTAAATGAATGATTGATTCAATCGCCCTCAAAGTATTCAAATGGTGAGATGATTGAATAGAATCATTCAATCGAACGGAGCCGCTACCTAGGAGACGTCTCCGGTCACTTTGGCTTGCAGCCAGGGCTTTCGTTTCATCTGGATCAACCGTTGTCGTGACGCCTCGTCGCGCAAATCCTTGTCCTTACGAGCCTTTTGGCGACCCACCAAGGCACGCAATTCTTTGTGGAAATATTCACCGGCCAATGGATCCTTCAGAATTTCACCTAGTTTTTTGGCAGCTTGAAGAATAAGGATCTGGCCTGCCTTTCGAGACTTCAGAGCGGTTGCATTAGCACGCTTCTTCATGTTGCCACTGTTTCCGACGCCACCTTTTCCGCCGGATCCTCGCTCGTGTGCATGCTGCCAGCGAATTCCAAGCTTGGACATGTCGGTTACACGAGGTGTGATAACTCGCTTTCCTCCCGCTCCTCCCTTGGTTTCGTTCTTTTTCAACTGGGATTCCAAAAACTCGACGAGGGTAATCGCATCTTCCACAAGCTTTCCTTCCAGCTCATCACGACTGCCCTTGGGATACCTCCTTTTGGCAGCCGGTCCCCCAGCCTTGCTCCCATTCGTGCTTTGATTGTCGGCTGTTAGTCCGTCGCGCTCGTCAACCCAGGTTTGAGCAATGGATCTTCATAAGGCAACCCGAGTTCGAGTCGAGTCGAGTCGAGTCTTTCAGTAAGAATCCCATGGGAAAACATCAAAGTAAGAAACAGTTCTCGTGCAATTAATTGCTTACCTTGAGGCGTCGAGTAGCCAACTTCTGCAGTCCTCCAAATCCCAAGTGGATGCACTTTTGAGCTCGAAACGACTGTTGGTTGTTGGAGAGGTCGAAGCTGGAGTAGCAGCACCAGCCCCGTCTTCGGTCTTGATCTTCGTCTTTTCTTCTACATCCGAAAAGTCGAGGAACAGTCCACCCTTGCCTGCCATACTGGCGTTGTGTAAATTGGCGCGTTTCACAGCCCGCCGATTGGTGGAAATGCTCTTGGCAATCGCCGCCTTTTTGGCATTCGCGACGCTCGCTGCTGCCTTTTCTTTCTCTGATATTTCCTCTGCTTCCACCGTCCCCGTCTCCTGCTGCTGCAATATTTTCCTTCCGTCTTGTGAGAGTTGGTCAAACGACTCACAAAGACAGGCTGCAATGACCGCCTTGAGTTGATGCAACAACTCCCGATCATCACGAAACCCAGCAAAGATCTCTTTGGCGCGCTGCACGACTGCCTCGTGCAGATTCAAGGCATCTCCAACATGATTCATCTGCACAAACGCCTGTTTCTTTTGTTTATCCTTGTATCCCACACGAGTCCTACCTTGCGCATCCTTGCTGTTTCCAAGGCTGCTGACATTCAATTCTGCGAACGAAACGACGACACATGTATGTTTTTACATTCATTAGCAGCATCCAGTGTTGTTTTCATTCCATTCCATTCCATCCACAGGGTGGACAGATTGATAGATAGATTGATTGCTGTATTGCTTGCTGCATTGCTACACGTACCTGTAAACGCATGTGCGTTTCGCAGAATGGTTTCCAGTCCTCTCTTGTTCTGGTTGGATCCAAAGCCTCCCAGCCCGGCTCCACTGGTAACCTGTACGCCGCCCAACGTGGTACTCATGTTATAGGACGTACTCAGTAGTGGATTGGCCGCATCTCCATGATGGTTCCGATCGACTTCTCCTTCGAATTTTCGAAACTGTGATCCCTCGTGCATGACACTCTCTGCGACGACCGTCCCGCAATTGCTACAAATGACATCGCCATTCTTTCGATCCAAGATAAAGGATGATTGGTCGTTGTTGCCGCAGACTTTGCATTTTTTGAACTAAATGATTGTAATGTAATCGATGAGAATCACAAATAATTGGAGGGATATCATCAATCACTCAGAAGCAGATCGTACAGTACAGTACCATGTACATACCTTTTCAATGTCATGAACCGATTGTGACGTGGTTGCGACGGGAATATCTTGTACTTCTTCCACTTTGAGCCCCTTGCCCAGAATGACCGTGTCATAAATACGTCTTCGGACCGCTTTGAATTCACTGAGTGACAAGTCGGGGCACATCATGCTGGCAATGCGTTGCGGTGTGGTGTCCAATACATCCTTTTCGAGTCTATTTTGTACCGACTGATGCAGTGTTACCGCCCACGATTTGAGCTGCACGACCGTGCATTTACCAACCGAAGATAATTCAATTTCTGTGGCGCCAACTGGTTTCAAGTGTTTGTCGACGAATCCTCCATTTACGGATGCAAATCCATTGATGATTCCCGCGACGGACAACTCGGCCAATTTGGCTCCCATGACAGTCGGCACCGCTTCTGGCAACAGAATCATTTTCTGATTATTCTTCTTGCCGTCTGGATCTTTATTATTATTATTATTGTCGTCCATGGACTCGAACTCTTTAATATGGATCCAAATCTTACAAGGATCGTGCAATTTGTAACCCAACAGTCGGTCTTTTTTGGCGCGCTTTTTGGCAGGAGGACCACCGGCGGAGGAACTTGTCGTGTTGTCAGGGCCATGATGGCTATTGCTATTGCTATTGCTATCGGAGGATCGTACCGCTTCGGCCTTCATGTCGCCAAGCGCATGCTCCAAATTCTTCCACAGTAGCGGAATGAACTGCCGTTTGGCCAAATCTTCGGGAGATGGTTCCACGGCTATCAAAAGATACACAGCATACCAAGAGAGGAAGGTGAGAAACAAGTCAATCACATCGAATCGACTCAGTTCAGTTAAGTCAAGTTCAGTTCTACTAGTAACTCACATGGACCTGGATAGAGAGATTTAACAGAACGGAGCCAAAGATCAATCTCGGGACCTTCCAAATCCCAAATGTAATTTGGTTTGCTTCCCACTGGGGCAACACCGCCAGCAGATGTAGTGGTAGACATGACGATGTCACTTTGAGTGCAGCGCGGGTACTGTACGTGCTGTATGCGCAATCAATCAAAGAGTTGATGTCCCGATCTCGCACTTGCTTTTTTATTGTGGACGATAATATGAGTGCGGCTGGTAAAGTAAAGGACTGCCTGTCATCGATCTTGGTTCCGTACGGTACGTGGGAGTCGTCCGGCATCCTTCCGCTCGCTCCTTTGGTCAAGAATACACTCGTACCTCATAGATAAGTTACTCTACATGTAATATGAGTCCAGTACCGGTATTGGAGGTATCTTGAATCCCCAATCTCAGTGTGTATCTCTTATATATTATAGCCACTAGGAACTAGCTATTGTCACATACTATCATACATGTACTAATCATGCCCTCAGACAGTGAGGAGCCACCAGCAAAACCCCAAGAAGGCAAAGGTTCAAAGCCAAAATTTAAAATTGATGAAGTTACCAAAGATGTGGTTGTAGAGGCGGCACCCCAAGATGGGGATTGGATGCAGATGGTGATGTGCAAGATAGTGGGTATTAGCTGTAGTAGTATTAGCTTAGGATTAGCTTAGGATTTGAGACAATATTGGGACTCGTAGCTTACTGTATCTTACTAGTTTGGGAAATCTGAGTGTCTTGGTTAGACTATCTTAACATTTCTAAAAAGGTGAGTGCTCGGTATCTTAAACCCACTTATCTTAAAGTGTGAGTGAAGAGTGTAATTCAATTCTTTCAATTCCATCACACGCTTCCTTGGACCTGACCGTGGAATCGATCGTGGACTGTTTACAACCAAGACCCACACTTTCCCCAGTGGTTCTGTCTCACCAACACCATGCACCGCCATGGCACAATGCCAACTGTATGATACACGATGACGATGAGCTCTTCTATTAATAATACATGTACACACCGTGATGCTGACGGTGTTGCCACAAGCTCTATTGCTACAGCTACTGTGACTACTAGTAGTACAACAAGTGCAATTCCTGTGGAATCAGAAGTAGACGAGTCCACTACTTTGCATGTCAGCACTTTGAATGTGGATGATTCTATTGAGGTTGCACCAGGTACTTCTACTAGCAATGCTTCTACTAGCAATGCTACTAGTACTAGTAGTAGTAATTCTCTGTGCCGCACAACCATTACAATCTTGATTTGGTATTTTCTGTCCAATGCAACAATTTTATCAACCAAATGGTTATTTACGAATCATTTTCCATTTCCCTTGACAGTGACCATGTGTTCCAATTCCATTGCCACGCTGTGGGCGTACGGGTTTCCAAGTCCTCACATGGTGAAAACAGTGAAGTAGTAACCCGGCAGTTGTTTTGGTCGTTCATTGTCCCCATTGGAGTGTGCATTGCCTTGGAAATTGGATGTTCCAATGTGGCCTTGAAAATTCTTAGTGTCTCCTTTGGTACCATCTTGAAAGGGAGTGCTCCCGTCTTTACATTTGGTTGGGGATTGGTGTTTGGATTGGAACCGTTTTCCTGTTCTGTTTTCATGGCGTTACTTACCATTGCCGTGGGAATTGCACTGGCATCCTTGGGAGAAGGACAGGAATTTTTACTACTGGGATTTTGTCTCCAATTGTTCTCCACGGCATTGTCGGGATTCCGATGGGCCATGACACACCGGTTGCTAAAGGGCAATTCCAATTCACAAGAAGATCAACAACCAAAGTTATCCCCACTGACAGCCACACTCTACACATCCCCCACCACGGCGCTCTGTGTCATGCCCTTTGCCTTTTTCCTCGAACACAAGGCCATTGCCGAACACACATTTACCGACATTACAGAAGGAGTCCTCATTGCTACTGTGTTAGTCTGTATTGCCACCATGGTCTTTGGTCTCATTATGAGCGAGTATTGGTTGGTCCGGGCATCGTCGTCTTTGGCATTGAGTGTTGCTGCTGTATTCAAGGAATTGCTTACCATTGGAGGAGGTATCTTTTTCTTTGCCGAACATTTGGATACCCTCAATGTGCTCGGATTTTGTACCTGTCAATCGGGAATTCTGGCCTATGTCTATCTGCGGTATGACAACAATACTAGCCAAAATCAACAATACACACCTGTGGAACAACCTACCAACCAGCCTACGACGACTGAACAACGACAAGGCTTTGTCGATGATCCAGACGAGGAACATGTCATTACATGATTACCTTGCGGACGCGTAACCAAGGAATGATGGAATAAGTAACTAACCAGCAATTCGATTCGATTGACAGAAGATCGTTCCTGTTGGAGACGTACCGGTATTAAAATCTGGGAAACAAAAACTCATTGAACAGATTGACAGTCGAGTACATGGACGTGAATTCAATTCGAGGGTTACGGTACAGTACTACTTCCAGATTCCAGAACCCTCTTTTCCCGGCAGCGGGCAACGACTTTGGATACCGGACGGTATCATTACCAGTAAACTAGCTAGACGAGGAGTACAGTAATACTAGCTAGATTGTTACATACATGTGCAGCTGCAGGTTGTTTGGGGTGGTTTGACTTTGCAAAATCTGTTCGAGCCAGACAGACAGAGAGAGAGAGAGAAGACGCCACAAGCTATCAAAGATTTCACGACGAGATTGATTGCACCCTTTGCTTCTTGTTGGTCTCATTTCTGATGGGCTGATTGTTGAAGCCAAGCGAGATCGGGCAACACAATGCTTGTGCGGTACCATTGGAGGTTGGCGGATTAAAGAGCTTGGCCAAAAGGATTTTCAAAAGGCATTCTTGTCTACTTACTATGGTTGAACAGTAGTGGGTGGGAACGTCCAATAATCATCCGAGTAGTATTGAGGTTCGAGCAATATCTTGCATCGTTGGTATTCCAAGCACCCCAAAGGATCCTCTCCAAAACAGCTCCCATCATCTTCCCAACAACACCGTGCGGGCGCACAAAACAAGGCGCATTTATGGATCCCAAGTTCCGCAATTCCAGTTGGTGAACAAACCCCGTCCAAATTGGTGGGAGGCGGATTGACTCTGGAGTAGAGGGGAGCAATGGAGATGGATGATGATGTATCTGTATCAATATCATCAGAATGATTGCCGTGATTAGTACAGTGCAAATAGGTCAGGCATGATAAAAAGTTGTGGCGATAGCAGGAAGAATGCGGGTCCGAGCAGCAGTAGAGAGCAGCCCGACAATCTCTCGTGCGCAAGTTGGTGATGATTGGTGTGCACATCTCTCGTCCAAATCAGTGGGAGCCGCTTCGATAATGGTGGAGTCGTCCTTGAGATTCTGACAGGGGGCATAATCGATGCACACTTGAAAGTTGCTGGCCACACACGATTGGTGTTCCAGGTAGCAACAGGAGACGTCCGAACAGGCTACTTCACAGTCAGAGCGTCTAATTTCAATGCTGGCGCTGCTGCAGATTCGATCCAAATCTCTGTGAGCTGGATCATGTAGCATTCCAGTTGAAGTCGTCAAAGCATGACATTTTGCGTAGGAAACACACCCTGCCGCATTCTCTTGCCAGCAGGTGCTATTTCCACTTTCATATGGATCGCAACAATGGAACGTTGGAGCACAGGCATCTTGACACGACAAAGTTGTTGTTGCATTATTATCATGATCATGATCTGCCGCCAACAACTGCTCCAACGAACACACTTGCTCAATGTCTCGTGCAAATAATAATTATAGATTGAAACTGAGCGACAGAGGAGTTTGTTTTGTTTGCTTGCTCTGCCAACACCAGTGGCAATGGCCAAGGAGATGCCAACCAGAGCAGTACTACTAGTACTAACACAGGGGCAAACAACATGGAACCATATGTCTACTGTGGTCCTGATTGATGCTTCATGCAACGGCAATGTCAAGTGTCAGCATCGGGATAGCGAACGATTGCAAACATCTAGCTAGTTATTGAACCTTTAGCAGCTCTACCAGCTAGCTTTTTTAATAATAACCTGGACGGAAGCCAGTGGAAGCATGCGCTTTGAGTGACACGTTGCAGCTGCCTCGACCGTCCCCTTATGTCCATGGGTATCCGAAGAACAATCAATCCAATAAGTATCAAGGCCATTCCGTAAGAAGAAAGTCGTAGGTATAGAAATCGCTAAGTAATTGCGCGACGTTGCCAACTGCTTGGCATGATCAATTGCCCCCCAAACGACACAGAGATCATTGAACTTCAATCTCTTTTTTCTTGTTGGTCCTTGTGCTCTTATTACCAACAGGACGCAGCCTTCTTTTTCCTGTTGCTGCACTCGATGGTCGATGGCCACACTCACACTGCATCTATCGGCTCTCGTATTATTAGGCTTCTCTCTACTAGCTAGCTAGTTATAAGTACAAGCAACAGATAGATACGACCACATCGACAGAAGAAGACACAACACAGTAATCAAACACAATCAATCACAATGATGAATAGCTTCCGAACTAGCATGACATCGTCGTACAATCGGTCCGGCACCCGTAGTACATCGGGTGGTAGTGGTAGTTCGGGCATCTATAGCAGCAGCAGCACGCGACAGCACTCGAATGGCGATGAACGAGCGGCTCGACGCGTCATGGCGAGTCGATTGGTCTTCTTGACGTGCCTATTAGTAGTGTGCATCTTGTTGGGTGTTGGCGCGCATCGACTCTTGACGGACAGTGAAACGCAATTGGCGCACGAACAGTTCAATGCCATTGCGACACGGGCATTGGAAGAAGCGCTCCAAATTACACTCCGCAAACGATTGGGCGTCAAAGCCATGGCGGCGGTCATGTCGTATCAATTCCCCGATGCGGCGCAATGGCCCAATGTCTCCATGGTGGGATTTGATGACATTGCCAAGTCGATCATGGACGTGTCGGCCGTCAACAAGACACTCAAGCATCTGGGATTGTGTCCCTTTGTCACACCCGATCAATTAGAAGCGTTTGAAGACTACGCTTACCATATCGCCTTTTCACAAATCAACGACTATCCGGATCATATTGGACTCCGCGATTTCAATGGCGATGGCAATTTGACACAAGGCGTTCATGGATTTGATGCCGACTTGCAAATCTATCGAGAAACCAATGCGCAGTACGACTGGGACAATCAGTACAATCTCTTTTGTCCGTTTCTCATGCACAGTGCCACACACGAAATTCTACTCATGAATATCAATTCCATGGATCGATTTGGAAAAACCGTCGAGGAAATGATTACGTGTGCCAATGGTAATGATCTGCACATGAATATGAATAATCAGACTGATGAAGAACAAGATGAACAAGATCATATCATCAATATGAGAGACCAATTGACGGAATGTGCCATTTTGGGAGACATGATGGTCACATACGATGCCAATGCACAACCCAAGAGTCCAGGAGGATTGGTCGTACAACCCATTTATCCAAAGAATAATCCGACACAAGTGGTCGGGCTGGTCATGACCATTTACGAATGGGAAGAAACCATGGCGGCTCTCTTTACCAATAGTCGAGAAGTCAATGGGATTGATTGTGTACTACAAACAGAAACACAAGCCATTTCCTATCACATTCAACAGGGGATCTCTTCCGTCACGTAAGTTTACAACGAACACAACTCTTTCTTCGTCTTCTTCTTTTGAAGGTCTTGCACTCACGTCACTTTACATTCATTCAACACAACAGAGGAATGGGAGACTTGCACGATCCTCGCTACACTACCTACGGACAATCCATTGAACTCACGTCCAAGGAAGTCTTTGGATATACGTCGGCATCCTACACACTCACATTGTATCCTTCCGCGGAATTCCTCGAGGTTTACAGTACCACCAATCCATTGGTCACGGCCATTGGATCGGTGTGTATCGTCCTCTTTACGGCCATTCTATTCTTTCTCTATGATTTCTTTGTCCGACAAGAATTTCATCGCAAACAATCCATTCTAGAAGCGAAACGACGATTTGTACGATTTGTCTCGCACGAAGTGCGAACGCCACTCAATACCATTTGTATGGGATCCGATTTACTCCAACAAGAAATGACACAGTATCAAAAGACGCAGCAAAAGAACCAAAACAACAATAACAACAACAAGAAGAAGGATTTGCAAGACAAACTGACCGATTGGTCCAGTTTGAATCAGGAAGTCATTGCCAATGCCAAGGCGGCCGTCAATGTACTCAGTGATTTGCTCAATTACGACAAGGTAGAAACCAAATCGTTGCATCTGGAACTGGCGCTGTTGCCCATTTGGGCATTGATACAGCGGACCACGGAGGAATTCAAAATATACGCATTGGCCAAACAAATATGTTACAAAGTCGACTATTCGGCACTCTTACAGCAGCCACCGCCAATGACAACAACAGAGACAGAGACGGCGGCATGTAACGACGACAGTGATGTGCTAGAGAGAGGAGAGAACAACACGTCGGCTTCAAAAGCAACTTTTAGAACGATAACCTCCACGAGGGACTTGCCCCTCGACGTGCGAGAACAAATTGTCGTGGGAGACGGGGTCCGGATCACACAAGTGCTGCGCAACTTTTTGTCCAATGCCGTCAAATTTACACCCGAGAAAGGTACGTACCGTAACACCATGCAATGCAATGCAAGGATGAAATCAAGTACGGAATGTCATTCGTCATACAAGTTTGTGCTTACATCGATCTTGTCTGTCTTCTATCTACCGTAGGCAACATTACAGTTCGTGTATCCTGGCAGCAACGGTCCGATGTCCTGCCGGATGCCACCAAGAAAAAGGTCGAGTTTGCATTGGAGCGGGGGGACGTGGTCGAGTTTCCGCCAAGTGGATACCTTCAGGTCGATGTGCAAGACAGTGGCGCGGGGATGAGTCCACAAGAAGTTAGCACCGTCTTTGGCGAAGGGGTGCAATTCAATGTCAATAAATTGCAAGCAGGGCAAGGCAGTGGGTGAGTCAAGCGTCCTTGTCTTTCTTGCTTCAAAACTAACTTGCTTCGCTCGTGTACCTCATATCATATTTGCTTGCTTCGCCGTCTCTATCTATCGATCAGTTTGGGATTGTTCATTGCCAAGGGCATTGCAGAGCAACATGGAGGACAACTGATGGTGTCTTCCGAGGGTCATGGACATGGATCCACCTTCACCATGATTCTACCACTGTATCACGCTCCAGTTTGTACGCTTCCCGACAACCTAAAGAGTGCTTTTGAAGAGCGGGAGGGACCCGATAGCTCCGAGGATACACTGGAAGCCTTCAAAATTCTGGTCGTCGACGATACCGATATGAACCGGAAATTGTTGGTACGATTACTAGTCGGAAAAGGGCACACTTGTGGTCAAGCCGAAAATGGCCAAGTGGCTGTGGAACTCATGAAGGCAGCCATGGACGAAGGCACTCCCTACGATGTTGTCCTGCTCGATTATGAAATGCCAGTCATGAAGGGACCAGAAGCGTGCAGACAAATGCGCGAATTGGGCTGTAGTGCCTTTTGTGTTGGTGTAACGGGCAATCTACTTCCCGAAGACATTCTGTATTTCAAGGCCCATGGAGCGAATTGTGTCTTGCCCAAACCCATCAACATTCGTGATTTGGAAGCCACGTGGGTGGAACATGGAGTTTCCACCCAAGGAGACATCCCGGGTGAATACCACCCAGTTCCCCCTAGCATCACACCAAAACTTACATGAAAAAGGATCGATCGAAGTTAAGAGCCGGAGATCGAGCGAGGGACTGAAGGAAGCAACTACAAGAGCGACTTCCAAAAGGGGGTGACAATGGAGATGTCTCCTGACATCTCTTTCTGCTACACAATATTTTTTTAAATAGAGGACAATTTACTAACGTTACCACGAACTTCATAGGCAATCGATTGTTCTATACGTAGATGGTTGTTTTGCCATTGGCCCAAGCAATACCACGCACCCAATCCCATCCCATAATGGCCATGGTGGTCGTCACCCGTAAGTGCTGTCCCGCCAACAAAACCGTTCCGCTTGACGGTGAAAAAGGAGGTAATGGCCTTCAGAACAACGCTGTCGACGACGCCCGTGTTCTTGGGGAGAGGTGGTTCACAAATCTGGAGGATTTTTCCCTTGGTTGGCTCCGGTGGAGCCGATCCAACGTTGGGGGGGTGCAAAGTCTATCTGTCCACATGAAGTTGTCCTCGATTGACCGCACCGGTACCAATAGACGAGGAGCTAAGTCATTGCGAGTAGCAATAAAAACGAACCTGCTGCAATCTGCCCGTGCGGTACGATTCGATTCTAATGGGCTCAAAAATTTACGGTACCAGTACTGCAGTACAAGCAAGCTACGTTTTCATGACTAGAAAATGAGCCCCTCCTGCTGCCATCAACAGCTGGCTCTTGTCCTTCGACGACTCGTAAGTAGGAGGACATACGATGCGCTCCGTTCCCTCCAGGGGCGTGATCCTCGTGACGTTTTCTTGGTCATCCGCATTCTTTTCCGCAAGATTATGATTCTGTCCGAGCTCACTCATGCTCCCGTCCTCGAAAAACACGAAACTGCCCCTGGGTGTGATGAGTGTGACCTGATCTTCCTCGTCGTCGTTTTTGTTGTTGTTGTCTGGAGCAGTCTCCTCCTCCTCGTCGTCGTCGTCGTTTTTGTTTGGATTCGTTGCAGGAGAAGTAGAGGCAATCCCCAGATTTCCGTGTTCGTTCCATCCGCAACTGTGAATGCTCCCATCCTCTGCCAACAGGTACGTGGACTCGGATCCACAAGCGACTTGTTGTATATGCGACGACGTTTCGAGTCGATGCGGCGAAAGGACATTCGTTGGGGCGGCGACACCTAACTGTCCTTTGTCACTGCGACCCCAACCATAGACGACGGACGCTGCTGTTGTACTAGCATCCGCAACTTGGACCCGTGCCACGAGATGAGACCAACCGCTTTCGAGTTGGACGACCCGATGACGATGATCGTGGTCGGAACCCAGTGGTCCATCCACCAGTGACGGGACGGAATCTCGTGGTTTGGATTTGGCGTGCTCTCCATTTTGGATGACATTCCGCCCAAGTTGTCCGTATTTGTTGTCACCGAGTGTCCAGACACGGCCTCGATCATCCACCACGGCCGTATGATGCCTCCCACACACGACGCGGACTAATTTGCTGCCATCCGGTGGACTCCAGTTTTTGTTGTTGTTGTTGTCAAGACATTGTCCGTGTTTGCCATTTCCCCACGTGACCAATGCACCCTGTGTGGTTATAGCGGCCGAATGAAAGACACCGGCCGCCACGGCAATGAACCGGTCGTCGGGATGGATGCATGTGGGTTGCATTTCCATGACAGATTGCTTGTCCTTTTGAGGACCGCATTGTCCATACGTGTTATCTCCCCATGCGTAGAGTTTGCGGGTCACCCGTTCAATGGCGAGCGTGTGCGAAAATCCCAACGCAGCGTGTTTGACGAGCATATCGGGACATTCTCTGACTGGCAGTGGGCACTTTTTATTATTGTCATGATGATGATGATTGGTGTTGCTGCCACATTGTCCCTGTTCGTTCCAACCCCACAAGAATAGTTTCCCACGTGCCGTGATCAACCCGGAATGTCCTCCTCCCGCCAGTAATTGTTGGGGTGGATCTACTACCGGTGATTTGTCCTTTTTAGTATTGTTGTTGTTGGTTGTTGATGATTGGATGGTGGTACAAAGAACACTTTCCAAGAGTTGCGGAATATCTTGATCCGGAGGTTTTTGTGTTGTCGTCGTATGTTGTCGTATTTGTCCATGTTGATTGGAACCACATCCGTATAGGAAATAGAGCTGGTGTTGTTGCAATTGTTGGACCATTTTTGCCAATCGGCACGTGTCATCATCGTCCGCTGCCGTGTTGGTCGTGTGTTGCTTCAAGAATGCGTCGAGTTGATTGAGATAGACATGATTGGGTCCAGATGGACCGATGGAAACTGCCATGACGGCTGCTGCCAAGGGTATTTCTTGCAGTGCCAGTGGCCAAAAGGCGGGATTCTCGGGGGTCCCTCGATACAGCAATGCCGGAACTTCTTCGCCGGTATCGTCTTGTACCACAGTCACAATTTCCCGGGCATAGCCTCCCTTTTCTCGAAAATCCAATTCGGCCAAACATTCCTGTGCCAATTCCGGTGGCACGTGATAAAATTCCTTCCGTCATCATCCTTGTCGTTTCTTTGTCGTCGTTGTCATTGTCGTCAGTAGTCGATTGGTTGGAAAGAATCCCCTCCACTTCCTTCTCACTGAGGAGGGTACAAACAATCCCTGGAAAACTTGGAAAACCGCGATGATCGGTACTCTTTTGCGCCCAGACTCGTCGATATCCCTTGGCATGACCGGCCGAACGTTTCACAGAGGAGTGACCCAAAGCACCCGCCCCAGGATTCCAGCAAAGAGATCCATAACCAAAGACCCGCAGTGTGCCTTTTGATGCATTCAACAATTCCGACACGTCGTCATTGCTGGCGCCCGGTACTACGCCACCCACGTAAATCTGCTCCACTGGATCCCACACGGGGGTGCTGCTAGAACTACCAGTACTACCAACAACAAAAGTAGTGGCTGTCATGATACTACTAAACTCTTGGAAAGGAGGATAAAAACGAGGAGGATAAAACCCAAATGCCAAAGGAAAACGCACTGCTGGTGCCAGCAGGGTAATAACGACGAGAGCTAGTTGCCACTGTTGCATCCAACTGCAAACGGGATGTCGATTCATATATACAGGCAGGATTAGAATATGGGCCACAATAACAGCCGTGGGATTGATTAGTCTTCGTATTTTTTGTCCATGTCTTGGACGAGGTTGTCGATGGACTCGGAACAACAATGTCGATGCAATAACAATAATAATTTGTGACATTCACACTGACGTCAGTGACTGACGTGTATGTACAAGGGATCTAAACGCCAGTGAAGCTACTAGAACCTCGCCATTAGTGCTGTATTATCAGCAATAGCTACTGTACTATTCATGGAAGACCACAGTTTAGGCTTAATATCAAGGTATTTGGCACTTTTTACTTTAGAACTTGTTGTTAAGAAATATAGCGAACCCACAGCCCACAACCCACAAAAAACAATGCATGCCCTCCTCACGATCATCTCGATCATTCTCCGCCTCAAGCGGCACAAACATTAGGTGCAGGTTCCGCAGGTTCACTCACACAGCCAGTAACGGAATTCTGGCAGCAAGTATTACACTCGTTGAGCACAATTCCACCAACTGCCATGCAACCGGACGCGTCCAAAGCAAAGTTCCCGTACAGCTCCTCCACTTTTGCCAATAGCTCCTCCTTGCTGGAAACTCCCTGAAGGACAGGGTACGTATAACCCAGGTCCATGTGGTTGCGGATCATGGCAGGAGTGATAAATTCTCCATCCTTCTTGTCATTATCAAGCCAGAACGGAGTCAAGACAGTGTCTTCGTCAACAATTTGATTGACATCACGGTAAAAAGAACCAAAGATGTCAAGGGCTGGCTCGATCCACATGTCGGGGTTCAGATATTGCCACATGGACATCCACTTGTCCATGGAAGCATGAAGCATGAAGAAGATGGGATCAAACGCCTGAAGTGGGGTCTGCTGCGTGAGAGTGCCCGCACCGCTCATGTAGCCAACAAAGGTTCCACCTCCAAGGGAATTGTGGCCAAACCCATGGATCCTCTCCAGGGAGTATTCACTCTGGCCCTCTCCACAGCCGGAAGCAAATTCATTCCCCATGCAATCGTAACTGGTAAATGGCTTGGTGAACAATTCATAGAGCAACGGCTGGACACACGTTTGAGCCATGGCCATGAGCGTTGCGTCCGAAGCTGCACGAAAGAGTCGAATGATTGAATCGAAAGAGTAGCAGTATAGTTAGTTAAGGAAGAGTTTGCTCCATCCGTTGCCAGAATGAGGCTGAGACCGACTCGACTCCAAACTGAGTTTACGACACGACACTTACCTGATGAGTTTGTCGCCTGGGAATCATCCGACAGCTAATATCATATGGACATTGCCCATGTCGCGGAAGTTTAGAAAACAGCAAGCAACAGTGCATGTGGTCGCAACTTGTGTGCGCTCCAGAGCCGTTTGTTCTTACCGGATATCGGACAGTTCGTTGGCCCTTGGCGTAAACCAGAGGGTTGGCCGTGGCAGGAGGACGACCTAATCCAGTCACATCTGTTCCCGTTGTAATGGGGAAGACAAAAGAGTGCAAGGGATTCCTGACCTGGAAAAGCAGAAGCAAGTACAGAACATGAGGTCTAGGAGCTATGCATGGGCAACTGGTGAGAGCCAGGACCACGGGGCGGCTTACCTGGACGTTTGTTTCGCCATCTTTGTTCATGCTCAACGTCATCATTTCATCCCCGACGAGGCTGGGGTATCCATTGGCAGCCACACGGACGCTGCCGTAGTCCATAACTGGTATGCGAAGCGCTTTGGCAGCTTCACGATAAGTATCTCTAACATCTTCCGGGTACTCTTCCGCAATTGCACGGGCTTCTTGATTGAGACGTTGCTCAAAGAGGGTTGTATGGGCACGATGCCAAACCAAAAAGAGAGGACTGTTATGATCACAATATCCACCCTGACGGGAGCGCCTATCGCAATCGACACCTGCGTAGGCTTGGATATCAAATCCGAGCTCCTCGTTGATGACGTTGTCATAGGGCGCATTGGCGTGCATGTTACTCATCTGGTAGCTCCCTAGAGGGTCGTACCACTTGCGATCCTCAAGGGCTTGCCACGCCTGAATCAAAAGATCTGTCATTTCCTTCTCCTCGATGTAGTCCTCCGCGTCCAGACGAGGGTAGACTTCACCACCAAAGGTCACAACGTTGGTGTGTTTCATCATCGCACCGGGAACTCCGTCAACCGAATCCTCAGGGACCCCGGACCAAAAGCTGCCGTCATTTGACTCCAGCTGCGATGTGATCACGCACAAGTCATGAGGTGAGGGAATGTCGAGTCGAGTCGACGAGCTAATGCACTCACTGATCTGGTCGGCTAGGCTACCATGAACTTACATTTCTCTTATTGGAATCAGGGGACCGGAGAGCTTTCTCTCCTTCCGCAGGGGTTGCGAGGCAGAGCAGCCCAAAAAGGAACAGGGTTTTGGTCATCGTCAACGTGGGTGTTACTGTATTACAAACGCTCAAATTGTTGTCTCAAACAAAATAATGAGATTTGATTGACTGCATGGTTGGTGTCAAAATCCTGTGCCGAGGTTGACGCTTCTCTATTTAGGCTGCGTGCAGCTGGCTTCTATGTAATTGGTGAGAAAGATGTGAGAAAGACCGGATGTCTTACAGTCGTACGGTACGTGTAGATCTACTCAAATACACTATTAACCTGTGTCGAGATTGGCGCTGCTCTAAAATGGACTCATCCCTCTCGTAGCAAATAAAATTTGAGAAAGATACGAGAAAGACCGGATGACCCGATGTCTTCCATGTACCACTGTGTCCTCGCGTACTTTGCGTCGTGCGACTACGATATTAACCTGTGCCGAGATTGGCGCTTCTCTAAAAGTGGTCTACATGTACTCTAGGACCGTACGGTCTTCTATCGTATCATCTGTCGCTCGTCCTCTGATCCAGTTTGATGACAGTAAGTTACATGTAAAGCGACTGACTGGTTGCAGTGAGTGTGGCGCGGGTGAGGGCTCTATTGGTGGCTGGTCTTCCTGTGCGACCAACCACCACTTGGGTCACTCACAGCTTTAGCTGCAACACAGTGTCGGGACCACATCGGGTGTTTGACTGGATGAGATTCAATGTGGCTTTACCATTGTGCTTTGGCCTAACTAGTAGCTAGATCTAGCCAGAAAAACTGACAGGGTTTTTAGAGTACAGTAGGGAAGTGATAGCTCTTTAGAAGGACACAGCATTGAGCAATCCAAGTCATGATCTGTTGGCTGAGACTACGCTATCCAGTAGCTAATCTAATGTAGTTGTCTTGCAAATAACCAGTACGAATGCCATACCCTGTGTTGACTCGTAGTTTGAGGTAGTATTTACAACCCCTCGGTGACCGACGGACCATCAAATCCAGCCAGTGAAGCTGTAAACTATCTCTTGGGACATGACATTTTCTCTCTCGGCAGGACAACGGAGGTTGGAAGACCGGATGGCGTTGGGATACAGGCAGATGCGGTAAGAAGACGGGGGTCTGGTAGCGTAGGGAAGCTATCTACCGAAGCCGGTAAGGAGGAGAAAGGAGGCAGGCTTCAAGTTAGGCAAAGAAGAGGCAATTCGGGGCTTGTAGCTACCAGGTAGGTTCCATGGGATCAGGGGCAACAAAGTGAGGACCAAAACGGGATTTTTATTTTAAAGCTTTAGATAACAACATGATTAATTCAATTCTCGATGGGAACGTAGCAAAGATAAAGTGGCTGACTGGTTGCAGGGAGTGCGAGCGATGCTGGAGATATCATGGCTCCATTGTTGGGCTTCGTTCCTGTGAAACCAATCCCCACTACAGACAGCTGTTCCGGCTCTAGTACAGTAGCCAGCAGGCAAATGGTTGCAGGCAAACATGAGCCTCTGCAACAATGCTGGGCAGAGACACTTGCTGCAGCTGCCCACAGCTGACAAAGACACATACATTTGCACCTGTTCGAAAAGTGGTGCTGGAGGATGTGGACATGCGACTGATCAAACCGGGAGGGTTGGGCCTACAGATGACGCTTCTCTTCAAAGGAGTGTTAACTAGTGCTGATGTCATTGATTGAAAGATCCAATGACATCATTGCACAAGATAACCGTCATCGTGCGTCACTTTCCCACACACTCATCCTTTTGCAGCAAGCTGCCACCACGGCAACAGAAGCCGAATTGCCTCCAATCAGAAGCGCCATCAACCGCAACTGTATGTCAGAACAGCAGGCAGATACGAGTGATGTACTTGTAGCAGGTGCTGAGGGTAGGTAGGTAAGTGATGATGGAGCGGCTGACAAGTGTCAACGCTCGTGTCTTTCTCTCAGGATGCTTCCTAGCCAGTAGTCAGTCAGTCCTTGAAAATCCAACTCATTATCGTTTTGCTCGTTTTATACCCTTCGAAGCAATCGTATCTTTGACAACAACTACTACGAAGAAATCATATTACTATAAAACACAAGCCCTGTGAGAAAAAGGCCACACAGCCAGCCAACCATGAGGCTACTGGACCGCGGGGCCCTGATACCAGTGCTGCTACTTTTGGGTAGCAGCTCCCCCATCGACGGGTTTAACGTATGGTCTCCAGTTCCCAAGGCCGTGGCGGTTCGACGTCGTTCCACCATAATATTATCCGACCCAGAAGCAAATCCCTTTGCTCCCCGAACGGCATCGGCCCTTGCATCGAGTCTATTTGGAAATAATAATGCTGGCGGAACCCCTCCATTTCCAGGGGCAGGGCCACCAGGGGGTGGAGCCGGTGCTGGCGGAACCCCTGCATTTCCAGGAGCCAATGGAGCCAACCAGCCCAATAATCCACAAAATACTGGTGGCGTTCGAAATAGCATTAGTGGTCCTGGATCCCCAGGAGGAGCCGGTGGTGGATTTCCAGGAGCTGCTGGAGGCCTACCCGGAGGAATGAATAAACCTGGAGGAGCCAGTCCATTTGGAGGAGCTGCAGGTTCTAGTCAGGTGGTCTTGGAGGGCCTGGGGCCGGGGAATGAATAAACCTGGTGGAATTGGAGCCCCAGGAGGAGTCGGTGGTGGATTTCCAGGAGCTGCTGGTGGCCCACCCGGAGGAATGAATCAACCTGGAGGAGCCAGTCCATTTGGTGGTGCTGCAGGTTCTAGTCCAGGTGGTCTTGGAGGCCCCCCTGGGGCGGGAGGCATGAATAAACCTGGTGGCATTGGATCCCCAGGAGGAGCCGGTGGTGATTTCCAGGAGCTGCTGGTGGCCCACCCGGAGGAATGAATCAACCTGGTGGAGCCAGTCCATTTGGTGGTGCTGCAGGTTCTAGTCCCGGTGGTCTTGGAGGGCCCCCTGGGGCGGGAGGCATGAATAAACCTGGTGGCATTGGAGCCCCAGGAGGAGCCGGTGGTGGATTTCCAGGAGCTGCTGGTGGCCACCCGGAGGAATGAATCAACCTGGTGGAGCCAGTCCATTTGGTGGTGCTGCAGGTTCTAGTCCAGGTGGTCTTGGAGGGCCCCTGGGGCGGGAGGCATGAATAAACCTGGTGGCATTGGAGCCCCAGGAGGAGCCGGTGGTGGATTTCCAGGAGCTGCTGGTGGCCCACCCGGAGGAATGAATCAACCTGGTGGAGCCAGTCCATTTGGTGGTGCTTCAGGTTCTAGTCCAGTGGTCTTGGAGGGCCCCCTGGGGCGGGAGGCATGAATAAACCTGGTGGATGCAGTCCGGGGGCGCAGGTGTGGTGGATTGGAGGCCTGGTGGCCACCGGGGAATGAATAAACCTGGTGGAGCCAGTCCATTTGGTGGTGCTCAGGTTCTAGTCCAGGTGGTCTTGGAGGGCCCCCTGGGGCGGGAGGCATGAATAAACCTGGTGGCATTGGACCCAGGAGGAGCCGGTGGTGGATTTCCGGAGCTGCTGGTGGCCCACCCGGAGGAATGAATCAACCTGGTGGAGCCAGTCCATTTGGTGGTGCTCAGGTTCTAGTCCAGGTGGTCTTGGAGGGCCCCCTGGGGCGGGAGGATGAATAAACCTGGTGGATTGGACCCCAGGAGGAGCCGGTGGTGGATTTCCAGAAGCTGCTGGTGGCCCACCCGGAGGAATGAATCAACCTGGAGGAGCCAGTCCATTTGGTGGTGCTGCAGGTTCTAGTCCAGGTGGTCTTGGAGGGCCTGGTGGCATTGGTGGTCCTACTGGCTCAAGCCCAGGTGGTATTGGAGGAGCCACAGGGCCAGGGGGGATGAGCAAACCAGGACAACCAGGCAGTTCTTTTGGTGGTCCGGGTGGTCCGAGTGGCCCTGGTGGTCCTGGTGGTGCAACAGGGCCAGGTGGAATGGGACAACCAGGCAGTCCTCTTGGTGGCCCTGGTGGTATTGGTGGTCCTACTGGGTCAAGCCCAGGTGGTATTGGAGGAGCCACAGGGCCAGGGGGGGTGAGCAAACCAGGACAACCAGGCAATTCTTTTGGCGGTCCGAGTGGCCCTGGTGGTGCCACAGGGCCAGGTGGAATGGGACAACCAGGCAGTCCTCTTGGTGGCCCTGGTGGTCCTGGCGGTTTTAGTGGTCCTACTGGCTCAAGCCCAGGTGGTGTTGGTGGTGCCGCAGGGCCAGGTGGAATGCGCACACAAGGACAAAGTAGCCCTGGAATGAATAGATCTGGTGGCATGGGTGGGCCTACAGGTCCAGGAGGGCGGCAACAGCTGCAGCAAAGAGCAACACGAACTCAGGCAGGCCGAGCAGCAGCAGTGAATGGCCCACGTCAATCCAGCAACCGCCGCTTCGAGGAGACCTCGTTTTCCAGCTTTGCAGGAGCAGATGATCCCGGCACCATTGCGAAGCAACTCAACACACCAAGCGGCAATCTGATGGCACCTGATGCGCCATCCTTCCTGCGTTCCAATGGGCTTTATTCGTATGAATCGTCGACCCGAAATGGAGGATATGCTGGTAGTATGTTGACAGATGACTCCTCTGATATGTCTGATGGAGGTCGAACAGCCAGAAAATCACAGATGATGGTGGATAATCAAGCTTCGGCAGATGCTTTTACTTGGAAAGATTCAAGCCGACAACGTCGTGATCCTCGTGCCAACGACCCGCCTAAGAGTGTTTTACTCGCCAAGGCTGCCGACTATGGCGTCACAGGAGGGGGCCAATCGAATACATATGACCAAAGCCACAATCGCGCAAATACGAGGAGACTGCAGAGAGTGAGAGTGCGCGATCCTGGGGCTACCACGCCGTCTACAACTGAAATGTTGGCTGCCGCGGCAGATTATGGTGTCAGTGGTGGTCAAAAATCAGATGTATATGATGCCGCTGCGTACGAATCATACCGGATATCCCGACAGCTTTCTCCCGATAATCGATCGTACAGAGATGCTGGATCAGGAAGTGGCTACAATTCTCCGGTAGGCCAATCGTCGACACAGATGTCTCAATTTCAGCAATCACAAGAGTTGAGAGCAACAAGACCCGTGAATCCAAGGTCGGTAAAGCTGATGAGCCCAAACAACACCGCCTTGGCCGATCCGTTTTCTCACGGAAAGAACAATGAAACCTATACTAACCCTAGCTCTCGCCCTCGGAACAGGGGGTCGCCTGTCAGCGTTCAGCGCCCAGCCCAAAGGAACGGTCGGGCCACCCAGTCCCGACCAGGTGCGAGAGGGCCAAGTCCTCTGGATGGACCACAGATGATGCCACAATCAGGCCCTGGCGGAGTTGGCCCTGGATCCCCTGGAGGAATGCCGGGCCAAGCAGGTCCTGGTGGAATGGGAGCTAGAGGACCAGGAGGAGGCATGCCCGGTCAATCAGGCCCTGGTGGAGTTGGCACTGGTTCCCCTGGAGGAATGCCGGGCCAAGCAGGTCCTGGTGGAATGGGGGCTAGTGGACCAGGAGGAGGAATGCCTCGTCAAGCAGGCCCTGGTGGAGTTGGCACTGGATCCCCTGGAGGAATGCCGGGCCAAGCAGGTCCTGGTGGAATGGGGGCAAGAGGACCAGGAGGACGAATGCCTGGTCAAGCAGGCCCTGGAGGAGTGGGAGCTGGTTCCCCTGGAGGAATGGGAGGAGGCATGCCTGGTCAATCAGGCCCTGGCGGAGTTGGCCCTGGATCCCCTGGAGGAATGCCGGGCCAAGCAGGTCCTGGTGGAATGGGTGCTAGAGGACCAGGAGGAGGCATGCCTGGTCAATCAGGCCCTGGCGGAGTTGGCCCTGGATCCCCTGGAGGAATGCCGGGCCAAGCAGGTCCTGGTGGAATGGGTGCTAGAGGACCAGGAGAGGAATGCCTGGTCAATCAGGCCCTGGCGCTGCTTCCCCTGGAGGAATGCCGGGCCAAGCAGGTCCTGGTGGAATGGGTGCTAGAGGACCAGGAGGAGGCATGCCTGGTCAAGCAGGCCCTGGTGGAGTTGGCGCTGGATCCCCTGGAGGAATGGGAGGAGGCATGCCTGGTCAATCAGGCCCTGGTGGAGTTGGCCCTGGATCCCCTGGAGGAATGCCGGGCCAAGCAGGTCCTGGTGGAATGGGTGCTAGAGGACCAGGAGGAGGAATGCCTGGTCAAGCAGGCCCTGGTGGAGTTGGCGCTGGATCCCCTGGAGGAATGGGAGGAGGCATGCAAGGTCAATCAGCCCTGGGGAGTTGGCCTGGATCCCCTGGAGGAATGCCGGGCCAAGCAGGACTTGGTGGAATGGGTGCTAGAGGACCAGGAGCAGGAATGCCTGGTCAATCAGGCCCTGGTGGAGTTGGCGCTGGATCCCCTGGAGGAATGCCGGGCCAAGCAGGTCCTGGTGGAATGGCTGGTAGACCACCAGGAGGAGGAATGCCTGGTCAATCAGGCCCTGGCGGAGTTGGAGCTGCTTCCCCTGGAGGCATGGCCAAGCCAGGTGGCAGCCCAGGATTCCCTGGCTCTGGAGGTGGGCCACCAGGAGGTGCAATCAGTGGTTTTCCTGGAGCAGCGGGAGGTCCCCCCAAACCAGGAGGTAGTCCAGGATTTCCTGGCTCTGGAGGTGGCCCACCTGGAGCCGCCGGTGGTCCACCCAAACCAGGAGGTAGTCCAGGATTCCCTGGCTCTGGAGGCGGCCCACCTGGTGGAACAAGCAGTGGTTTTCCTGGGCAGCCGGAGTCCGGACCAGCACAGGGTGGCCGGAGCTGGTGCGGGTTTCCTGGAGCAGCCGGAGGTCCACCCAAGCCAGGTGGTGGGCCAGGATTCCCCGGCTCTGGAGGTGCAAGCAGTGGTTTTCCTGGAGCAGCCGGAGGTCCACCCAAGCCAGGTGGTAGTCCAGGATTCCCCGGCTCTGGAGGTGCAAGCAATGGTTTTCCTGGAGCAGCCGGAGGTCCACCCAAGCCAGGTGGTAGTCCAGGATTCCCCGGCTCTGGAGGTGGCCCACCTGGAGGTGCAGCAGTGGTTTTCCTGGAGCAGCCGGAGGTCCACCCAAGCCCGGTGGCGGCCCAGGATTCCCGGCTCTGGAGGTGGGCACCAGGAGGTGCAAGCAGTGGTTTTCCTGGAGCAGCGGGAGGTCCACCCAAGCCAGGAGGTAGTCCAGGATTTCCTGGCTCTGGAGGTGGCCCACCTGGAGCCGCCGGTGGTCCACCCAAACCAGGTGGTAGTCCAGGATTCCCCGGCTCTGGAGGTGGCCCACCTGGAGGAACCAGTAGTGGTCCGTCATTTCCAGGCGCCCAAAGCAACAGTGCATTTGGCGGCAGCAACAATCAAGCAAGAGGGGGTGGCACACAAGGTGGCCCTGTCTTTCCAGGAACCAGCTCAGGAGGACCACCAGGTGGAAACAACAGCCCCTTTGGTGGCAACAACAATCAAGCAAGAGGGGGTGGCTCGCAAGGCGGCCCAGTCTTTCCAGGAACCAGCTCAGGAGGACCACCAGGTGGAAACAACAGCCCTTTGGTGGCAACAACAATCAAGCAAGAGGGGGTGGCTCGCAAGGCGGCCCAGTCTTTCCAGGGACAAGCCCGGGAGGACCACCAGGTGGGAACAGCAGCCCCTTTGGCAGCAACAACAATAAAGAAAACACGAGCAAAGGTGGCGGCTTCAGTTTATTTGGACGTGGCAACAAGGACAAGAAGGAGAGTGGGCAATCCAGTGGAGCCACTTTCCCTGGATCAAGCTTGGGCCAAGGCAGCCAAGGCAATAGTCCCTTTGGTGGCAACAACAATCAAGCTAGAGGGGGTGGCACGCAAGGTGGCCCCGTCTTTCCAGGGACAAGCTCAGGAGGACCACCAGGTGGAAACAACAGTCCATTTGGCAGCAACAACAATAAAGAAAACAAGAAGAAAGGTGGTGGCTTCAATTTATTTGGACGTGGCAACAAGGACAAGAAGGAGAGCGGGCAATCCAGTGGAGCAACTTTCCTGGATCAAGCTTAGGTCAAGGCACCCAAAGCAACAGCCCATTTGGGGCAACAACAATCAAGCAAAGGGGGTGGCACGCAAGGCGGCCCTGTCTTTCCAGGAACCAGCTCAGGAGGACCACCAGGTGGAAACAACAGTCCATTTGGTGGCAACAACAATCAAGCAAGAGGGGGTGGCTCGCAAGGCGGCCCAGTCTTTCCAGGGACAAGCTCAGGAGGACCACCTGGTGGGAACAGCAGTCCATTTGGCAGCAACAACAATAAAGAAAACAAGAAGAAAGGTGGTGGCTTCAATTTATTTGGACGTGGCAACAAGGACAAGAAGGAGAGCGGGCAATCCAGTGGAGCAACTTTCCCTGGATCAAGCTTAGGTCAAGGCACCCAAAGCAACAGCCCATTTGGAGGCAACAACAATCAAGCAAGAGGGGGTGGCACGCAAGGCGGCCCTGTCTTTCCAGGAACCAGCTCAGGAGACCACCAGGTGGAAACAACAGCCCCTTTGATGGCAACAACAATCAAGCAAGAGGGGGTGGCTCGCAAGGCGGCCCAGTCTTTCCAGGGACAAGCCCGGGAGGACCACCAGGAGGAAACAGCAGCCCCTTTGGCAGCAACAACAATAAAGAAAACAAGAAGAAAGGTGGTGGCTTCAATTTATTTGGACGTGGCAACAAGGACAAGAAGGAGACTGGGCAATCCAGTGGAGCAACTTTCCCTGGATCAAGCTTAGGTCAAGGCACCCAAAGCAACAGCCCATTTGGAGGGAACAACAATCAAGCAAGAGGGGGTGGCACACAAGGTGGACCTGTCTTTCCAGGGACAAGCCCGGGAGGACCACTGGGTGGAAACAACAGTCCTTTTGGCAGCAACAACAATAAGGCAAACAAGAGCAAAGGTGGTGGCTTCAGTTTATTTGGACGTGGCAACAAGGACAAGAAGGAAAGTGGGCAGTCTGGAGGCTTCCCTGGATCTAGCTTGGGCCGAGGTTCATCAACCCCAGGTGGTGTGAGCAATGGCAGTCCCGTCTTTCCAGGATCAACACCGCCAGGCGGCAGCCAAGGTGGACCGGCTTTTCCTGGGACAAGCGCAGGATCCAGCTTGGGCCGAGGTTCGTCAACCAACCAGTCTGGTGGACCTTCATTTCCAGGCCGAGGATCCTCTGGTGGGATGAACAATGGCAGTCCAGCCTTCCCGGGATCAAGCTTGGGTCAAGGCAGCCAAAACAAGAGTCCATTTGGCAGCAGGAAGGATCAAGACAACAAAAGCAAGGGAGGTGGCTTCAGTTTGTTTGGAGGCAGGAACAAGGACAAGAAGGAAAATGGATCAAGCTTCGGCCGAGGTTCGTCTACCAATCAGTCGAGTGGACCTTCATTTCCTGGTCGAGGATCATCAGGTGGGACTACCAATGGCAGTCCAAGTTTTCCTGGATCAACACCTCCAGGTGGTAGCCAAGGTGGTCCTGTCTTCCCTGGGTCAGCAAACTCGGCTCCAGGACGCAACAACAGTCCCTTTGGCAGCAGCAGCAACAACAACAATCAAAGACCTGGTGGGGCCCAAGGAGGACCAGCATTTCCGGGGACAAGTTCGGGTAGTACCTTTGGCAGCAGCTCCAACCAGGGAGGACCTGTGTTCCCCAAGTCCAATGTTGGCTCAAATTACAACACGGGCGCAGAATCAAACAGTGGCAGTATAACAGCTGTTGTTGCTGGTGTAGTGGCAACCGGTGCGGCCTTATTTGCCGGCTTAACGGCCCTCCCAGAGCTCAACGAGTCACCGGCCAATGGACAACTATATCCAGTAATCCAACAGGTGAACGAAATATCAAAACAGGTGAAGAGTTTCACCAGTGATTTTAGCGTGCCAATGGTAACCTTACCTTCAGTAACAGCACCCAAGCCATCTGCTCCCACACCTACACCGAATTCTGCTCCCACACCCAAGGCTTCGGCGACAGTGACAACTGCACCTGTACCTGCACCAGCACCTGTACCTGCACCAGCACCTGTACCAGCACCTGTACCCGCACCTACACTTTCACCACCCCCTGCACCGACGCCGCCCAAGGTTGCAGAACCTGCAGCAGCAACACCACCACCAAAACCCGCCCCCGCCCCATCCCCAGCCCCTTCTATACCCGCTCCGGCACCCAAACCTGCTCCCAGCCCAGCGTTGGCTAACGATGGTTTGCCAGCAACAGATCAGTCGTTGGCCCAGTTGGAAGCTGAATTGGCAGCGGAATTGAAAAAGTTGGAACAGGAGCTGAAGAAATAGAGAGCAACAATTGACGACAAGACGGGAACCGGAAGACGAGAGACTTGCTGTCAAGGCAAGGAACAGTTTAATTGATATTGAATTTCGACCGCAAGAACACATGTTGAGACACCAATGAAAGGAACAGCGCCGCAGCGAACAAAGACTAAAAAAGACCAAGACGTTCAACGACGTTTTGCGTGTTACGCCGCAGCCCGTGAAAGCTTGACTTGACAGCATCCAACAACTAGCATACTGGTTGCGTTTCACTATTGATTTACATGGTAAGGAAACAAGTTCGAGCAACCAGCAAGTAATAATCGCCAATGATAAAAAGATGGCAACGATGGTCTCAGTGGTCCCATACATTAGCAATGTCGAGAACGTAGTACCATTTCCTCGCGCAGACGAGCGATGAACGATTCGAGCAGTCTCGTCGTTGCTTGGTCTTCCAATGGACGTTTTTAAAAGTTAATGGGTCGCTTCGTGACATGAGTTCTGGCCGATGATGGCGGGGCTATTGCTTTTGCAGAAGGCAGAACCAGCCAACGGCGAGGCTGCTGGGTTTGTCGGCCGGCAATGCGACGAAATGAGTGGCTGAAAGCAAAAACCAATGGCTTCATCGGAGCAATGATGGCACCAAAGATGATCCACCCGAAGACAGCCCTGCATCGAAAGGGTCTGCCAAGTACATGTGTGCCTGGGACCACCGTAGCGTTAATTTAGCCCAGGGCAGGAGGATAGCTATGGTCGCTAGCTGGTCCCTGTAACCGTAGCTACTCCTCTATGTGCTGCCAATAAACTACGAGGAAAAGGTGGGTGAAGTAGATAACTTCCCGCTCTAAACCCCCCTCTAGCTAGATAGCGCACATCAACGCTGAAGGTCTTCTTGGAAAGGAGTGACAGCCATGGTTTTGAGATTGCTTCACTCAATCTTTTCCACGGCTGGGGGGAAAGCGAACACGCGCGACTCACTACCCCTCAGTTGTCCGCAGCAGCACGTCGTCTCATAAACCAGGCAGGCAAAAGCACACAACAAACTTTCGATGAAATTAAAAATAGAACACGATACCACCAAGTCTGCTGCAGCAGCAGACCGCCCCGACCATGAGACAGCATGGCGACCCTTGGCCATCCTTGGAAGGCGTATGTTCCACCAAAAAGAACCAGCCCAACAGGTAGAGTCTGAAGAATGTGCTCTTGGTACGGGACAAAAGAAGGCAACCTCTGACCAGAAACACGCAGCAGCCCGCATCCAGAATGAGATTGCTCTTGGCCCCTTGCCTTCTGTCTGGGACTCTGTTGAAAAGTACATGGATGGAGACTCTGTATTCAACATGGCCAACACCTGTTCTACAGCCAATGATCTCTTTCGTGAATCAGAGAGCTTCACCAGGCCATGCTTGCCCTACATACTGGGCCATCAAGCAAGAGCACCCAAGATCTACTATGCCATAGACCCCAACAAGCCACGGTGGTTGCAGAAGATTGGCAAGCGCAAAATGGTGCAAGTCAAACATTCGTTCCTTGTGCTTTTGATGCAGTCGTCCCCAGAAGTGGATGGTGGTGACTATCACAAGGTACAGCTCCATTTCATCTTTGACTATCCAGCCACAGATACCATGAAATTGTTATATGAGCAAGTTCGTATTGATGGCTACAGATACAGCACGACGGAAGAGGCGCGGCCTGGCTGGACCAAGGTTCCAGTAGCGCCCAAGTTCCCCGTGACGACCTTGATGAAAGAGGCCCTCACGACGTGTTTTGACAAAATGCGTCGTTCTCCACCCTCTTCTTTCCCCTTTCGCCAGCAAGAAGATGCGCGTGACTTGATGGGAGCCATGGAGACGCATTGTCGTGGCATCTTGGATCTGGACGCCTTTCAAAAACGGAAAATGCAAAGGGCAGAACGTCAATTAGAACTGCTCAGGCTGATGCAGCGGGATGATTTCCCCTTCCACCACGTCGCAGTGCATTGATTGATTGATTGATGCCCGTGGCGTTTGTGTTTTCCAGTCGCAAATGAACGATTCCAACATCCCTTCTTCGCATCTTAGTGGCCGCATATACGTACACGAAACGACGTCTTGCTACTAGCTCGGCAACGGATGATAGTAGGGTGATGGAATGTTTATCATTCAATCTAGACCCTATGTTAATTTAATAACTAAATGCTGGCTCCACTAGGATTTGTATGGATCGTCTATTTAGCTATTCCTGCCTCCAGATGTCCTTACGTCGTCCTCCTTTTGCTGCAGTCTCCACACCGATCATTTTTTGTCCGCTCCCCGTCGTATGGTTGTTTCATTTGATTCATTCAATCATATCATGTCGTGTCCATGATGTTGCTACTACTAGTTTCATGTTGATCTTCTTGGTCGTCATCACCGTCGTCTTGTATGGTTTCACACCAATACTGCTGATGCTGTCTCCAGCGTGTACTGGCCACGACGGCGTGACACTTGGAGCATACGACACTGGATCCATCTTCCATGGTTTGCTGTAGAATGTGTTGTCGTCCTTGACCGTACAAAAAGGTGGACGAGTCTTCTAGTAAAGCTTGTACCATGCGTCGTGCTCGTTGGGTTCGTTCCGACTGCGATCCTACGGCATTGGCTACATCGTCGCCCAGTTCATTCCGCAATCGATCCATCGTGGCGTTTGCTGTACCATTGTGGCCACTGTTCAACGTCATGGCTTCCAACAAGGCCGCCAAACATTCGGTCGGATTCTCTTGGTAATTCGAACGAGCGTACGCGATCAAATCTTCAATCTGACCATCTTGGCTTCTTCGTCGACTCGTAATTCCTTGTTGCATGCTACTACTACTACTGCCACTTGTGGTGCTCCAACCCATGATCACGAGACGAATCAAAAAGGCAACAAAGCACGTCAACAAAATCACTACTGAAGAGTCCGCAGACTCAAAAGGGAAGCTGATGGTACTCGTAGTAGTGACGGGAGAAATGGTTGCTAGCTTGCTGGGGTAGAGTAAAGAGGAGAGGAAGCGTTTGACGTTGACTGAACAGCGACGGCCACTTTGGGAGGTGCTGCCATGGTCAGCTCGTCAACGAAGAAGTGAGCGACTGGCTTCATTATTATAGCGTTGGGGATAATCGAAAAGAATTGATTTTCCACACTCCACACCGTGGGCTTGCGGCAGTGTTCGAGCTGCACTCCGAGATCCACATGACACTTCCGTCTTTCACCCATGCAGGGCCCGGACTGTTGACTATGATAATGGCACCAGCACAGATCGCGAGCACCAGAAGGAGACAGTAGGAACTGGGTGGACAAGTTTACAAAAACTATGGTTTAGAGTTCGCTAGCTAATGACAAGAACGATCCACTCTAGATTGTTCCCAACACCAGAAATTGTTGAACTCCGAGAAACGTATGACACGCCATTCACGTCCATTTGCACCATGTCACTCGGATATCCATGGGATGCTTGTTCCTCATATGCTCTCCTGAAAACATCATCATACATTTCCCCTTCCAGTTGTTGCATCTCAAAACGGGCAGCTTTGCATTTATGGGTATAGGCTGCATCATGTGGACAAGGGATTGTTGGATCCCTCACTAGAACTGTGTGAGCAGCATTTCTGCCGGTGGAGGATGTCACAAAATAGTTGGGATCTGCGGCTTCATAAATGACAACATGAATGTTGGAAGCTGTATTTGAGTTTGGCCCGTAGCTCTCCACCAGAAACACTGTGATGTCACGAGCTGTATAGTCCACACCAAAGACACCTCGAAAAATTCGATGGTTGCTCTCCTTGTCAATTTTGTAGTAAGGAACACTGTATGTCATCCCAATATCAAGGATAGAAAAGAAGGGATAGGGCTCACTCCAAAGAGGCTTCTGCTGTTCTCTTGTATTCATGTACCAGGATCTGTACCGAGGGTCATAGTCAGCACTCCTGTAGCCTCCAATGAAGGCTTCACCACAGGAGGTCCCTTGGCACAAGGCGTAATCACCCTCTAAGGATCGATTGACAAGAGTTTGGCCATCGCTGTATGTGCAGTTTCCAAGAGATCCGTCATCTTGGACAGCGTCGCCAGGCTGCTGTGTGAAAAAGCCTGCTTCGTTGTGGCAATAGTACGTCCGGGGGACGTATCCAAGTGATCCCATTTCCTCAGGTTCAACCACCGCGATTTCATAGTCAGTGCACCAGGTCTGGTTTTGGTCAGGACACAAAGCCAAGGAGCAGTTGTTTGTACATCGTATGTACTTTGCCCCTTCCCGGTGAACACAATCTACAGGGTCCCCAGAGAACGAATCAACGCATGCTTTGAGGTATTTCGTCCTGGTTGGGTCATCCACACTGTAACTGTTTGCTGGTTCTCGGTATGTCCCCCATCCCACGCCATACCTACATGTAGGAGGCATTGCATTGATGAATAAGCAGGAAGGCACAGACTCGGTGGTGCCAATGGTTTGCAAAAGTTGAAACATTCACTTACCCCATGAACAGACCCTCTTCAGATCCGTAGTAAATCAAATTGTAGTTGTATTCCTGACGGAGAGAATAGGCAACCAACAGGAAGGCTGCCCGGTCAAGGATATCCAAAGAATGAGGGAAGAGTCCCGATCGATCAAAGCGTTCCAAGACACTGAGAATTGCCACCGGTTCCTGGAAAAGTGTGACCACAACCTCCTGAACTCGTTTTTCGACTTGAAGAATGAAGGCTTCATCGTGTGGCTCTTCACTTTTTCTCAGGGAGAATGCAATGGCAGCCACGGAAGCAGCAAATAAAAATGCTGTCGCCAGAAGCCCATAGATACAAATCTTTCTTCTTTCATCCACCGCCAGCGCATGGACAAGATCCGGGCCATGGCCTAACATACTACTTTCAGATTGCATCTGAACACTTGGTGTCTCTACCAATTCTGCTTCCACTAGTGTGGCAGAGTACTCTTGTTGCCTCATTGCTGCATGTTCCTCATCACCGTTCAAACTAGATGAATGAGTTTCCGCTACAACTTGTCCTTCCTGATAAGAACCGGAATCTTCGTTCTGCACGAGTCCAGCCACTGCTTCAGCATGACTGAAGACTCCAACCAGAGAGAATCGGACTGAACTGGTACGTTGCAATACTTCTCCGGGGGTTCCCAAGTATGCTCCCGGTCGAGGTGGCTGGTGTCCCTGTTGGGTTGTCTGACTCGTGCCTTCTTCCGTGGTTGCCGATTGTACCAATTCGTGTCCGGCACTAGTAGTATCTGCCGACTTTCCCAGTTTTTCCATTTCGGCAGCTTCGTTAATTTCCGTAGCCATCTGCAAAAGATTGTATTCTTGGTTAGTGGCGGTGTCATTCGTGGTAGTGTTCGACTCCCTAAACTCTTGGGCTTCTTGCCTGTCTTCTTGACTTGTGGGTCTTCTTTCTTCCATCTCGCCTTGGGGAGACACAGTACCGGGAGCATCGGAATCAGAAGAACTCATGGTCCCGTCACCCTATTATCGATTCCGCTGGCTGCGCCGTGTGTTTGTAAAATGCAGCAAAAGTGAGAATGCTAAATGTTTACGAAAAGCCTTCAGTCAGGGTTCTTGTCGCTGATCTAAACTAAGCCTGGCTGTGAACTGGCGTTGTTGGTGCGCCCCACTTGTGTAGTTCTCGCTCCTTGTGGCATACATGTCTCTGCTATGCATACAAGTACATGTACTTGCATGTCTCTACTATGCATACTAGTACTCGAGCAGCAAGCGGTAGCTAGCAGCTAGCTACCACCGGTAGCGTATCAGTGATGGAGCAGCAGTGGTGTCGCGTGTCGCGGAAGCAAAAGTTCAAAAGGGCCAGGACCGCGGTACCGGTAGCTGTACCGGTACTCGTACGACTGTACCTCATATCAGACTATAGATTCAGACTAACTCAAAACCGTGAAACTAACGCTTTGAGCCCTGTTTCCGGACCTTGCAGCTGCCTTTTTTAATAACCACGGAAGACACTCGAAGAAGTGATTGACGTTGACCACATGCATGTACTGTACAACATACATAATATGTACATGTAAAAGCTATGTACCAGTACCAGGTACCAGCAAACACTGGGAAGGAGAATGGTCGTCGCTGAAGAAGTGAGCGACTTGAGGAGATGCGTTCAAGCCGCCGTGGCCTTGAATGTTGACAGAAAACTCCCGTCTGGTTTCTTGGAGCGTTGTATGAGAGGAGTGACTTTCACAAACCCAATCTACTGGCTGCGTGTTATTCCCTCTACTAGGCTACTGGTAGCTAAGATGGCAACTGTTGTGTCTGTCTATCTAAATATTGTGAGGCTTTGCCTCATATTCTGTTTTGATGCAATCTGCCCCCAAAATAGGCACTCCTCGCCGTTCGGAAAAGGTGTTCCTACCGTTGTTCCGGCTAATTATAGAACTTGATCCGGATTGACGCCGAGTTTGAGGAAATTTACCTTGGCGACGATGACGTCAGTGGTGCCTTCCGGTGGTTGAAATATCACCCCAATTTGGTTGCCATGCATACGAGTGTCCAGTGTGGTTTCGGCGTTTTCAATACAGGTGGCACTTTCGGAGACAATACAACTCCTTCCAATTGGGACCGGATTGCCCTTGCTCGTGCCTGGCTTGCTCGGTGGCTGTGGCTCAATGAGCCCAATGTGGTTGAAATGGCGCGCCAATATTTACCCACGATCCAGTTCACACCAGAGCCGACGGAGGCTGAGATTGCCAGTTTTTCTAAAGCTACTCGCGATAGTCAGCACCAAGGCATCCATGACAGCGATGGTAATCGTCTCCCACCGCCTTTCCTTCATCATGTTGATGATTGTGCTAAAGCTGACATGAAGGCTACTATGGAGCGAACGATTGCATGCAGCGTCGTTAGCCTTTACAAGATTCTCGGTGAGCCCTCCCCTGACATCAGCAACCCATTGAGTTTGGAGAAGTTGGATCCCCTCCATGGCCATTTGCGCCAGATTGTTGGCCGCCATTGGAATACCCGGCCATTGTCTATCTCCATGTTGAAGCACAAGAAAACCGAGCTCATTTCCCGCCTCGAGGATTGGCTCCAGAAGGATCGATTCTCATTGCTCGAGGGTGCTGAGCTCCTAGGCGTGTTGGAAAATCACACACGCTATGTGGTGTGGGCACGCCCTTGGTTCTTTGCCCTCCAGAATCGGATGCGTACCTTGTTGCAGCGCCTCTATTTCACCCAGCGCAAAACCTGGGAACGAATTGGCAAGCAGAAGGCAGCCGACTTGCATGCAGAGCTACCTGAGGCTCTCTGGAAACGTGTCAAAAACATTCTGGCACATGAGAAAGCCCTTCTGATTTGGCGCAACAAAGGAACCCAAACGGTCGATTCGTCCCTGCGCAGTTCCTTGTCCAACATTCTGCATTACTTGAAGACGGATCCTATTCCGTTTGAGGCCAAGATCGGAACCATCATTCTCAGAGACCCCCACGCTATCGCCTGGGGCGATGCCAGTGAATATGGCGCTGGTGGTTACAGCCCCCAACTCAAGTTCTGGTTTGACATTGTCTGGAGTGACCGTGTTCGTCGATGCCTGAGCTGGACCCTACTTCGCCCAACTTCATCCACATCAATCAGTTGGAGTTTGACGATCATTCTGGAACTGGCCGGCTCCATCGTTGCCCTCCGTTCTCTCTCTCCCGAGGAGAAAGCAGAACTTTTCCCTTATGGGGAGCCCGAAATCCCAGTGGTGTTGTCTTGGTCCGACAACAACGTCTCTGTTTCATGGGCGAATCGTGCCACCACCAAGTCCCCCCAGGGTCAGCGTTTGCTTGGCATTTACTGTGAATTGTTGCGTGTCTCTGGCATCAGTATTACTGCTCAGCATATTGCCGGTGTTGAAAATATTCTGGCCGATTTTATCTCACGTCCCACCCATTTTGACCTCTCCCATCGTGAACGAGCAGCTGTACCAGAAGTTCAGCTTCATGCGAAACTGGAATTCTTTCCGCCCAAGTCCCGCCTTGCTACAGCTCCTCTCTTGGAGTCTATTCTCCAAATCTCCAATGGAGGTACCAAGTCTTCCAAGCGAGCTGGGACAGCTCGAACGCACCAATTGCATTTCCTCGGGTTCGCTTATGATCTAGAATGGACAACTCCAGTCCCGATTTCTCCTCCAATTTTGGAGATCAAAGATGCCGACCCCGAAGCTATCCAGCTGGCGTTGTGTATGTATGCCGAGCACCTCTGGTCAGACGGCAGTTTGTATTGTCGGCGCATCAAGGGCAGTACTATCAAAACGTATATCCGCAATGCAGTTTCCCTTCTCCTGAAGGCATCTCTGACTTTCTGTGACTACCGAAAAGATTCTCATTTCTCGGAATCCATGGGTCATCATTTGAAATCGATTTACGATAATATCGACAAGTATGGCCATGCTTGGAGGAAGCCTGCAAACGGTGGGCATTTGTTGCTCTGACTGGTTTTTTTTGTTGGATAAATGGGAAGGGCCTGTTTCTTCTCGTTCTAACATCTTTTTTTGGGCTGCTTGCATCGGAAATCTTTGCCCTGGATATCATCAAAATAACACCCGACTGAATACCAGTAGACCAAATTGGTGGTGCCACCATGGGATGCTCAAACGAGTCGCACATGTGGCATTTGCGGCTCTCAAGACAGAATGTACCCTTGAACAGATAGCCTACTTCGAATCAGCAATGAAGGTTGCAGAAATGCACAGTGCAGAGGACAGACGAGGTGCTCTGGGGAGAGGGGAAGCAGGTTTGTGGGTGCTGATCAATGGGCTAGTTAGCCCTTCTGGTCAATCAATGAATGGTAAAATTGGCCATGTCTGCTTGGATGGATTGAAAGAGGGCCGAGTTGCTGTAGCTGTGGATGGAATCAGTGCACCAAAGCGGATCAGACCGAGGAATCTGTTTGAAATTCCTTTCTCGGAGAAGAAAGTGGCCCTCATTTCATGCATGGAGAAAGTTCAGTGGCACTATGTGAGGGTTTCAAGGGAAATCAATCTAGCTTGTTCCACGGTTGGACAGCCAGATCTGACAATGGCGGCACCTCGTTGAAACATGCCCAGCGCTCATAGCCAATGATAGTCTTGTGATGATAGCTGCCATAGTTCTTTCTCTTCCATCTTGAGCACACGACAGGCAGTACGAAGAACAGAGTGTACAGTCGTCTTGTTGGTTGCAACTAACTGTAGTCCTTGTCCCCGTTCCTGACTATTCCTTGCTCTTGTCTCTTACCTGGAGGGAGGAGACCAATACAAATTTCCGATTGGCTGGTATTGAAGAGCGGTCTCTTGCTGAGGATTCTGTGGACACCTGATAAGAGGCCGCGACAGACAATCGCTGTAGCGGACCAAAGAGGCGTTGGCTTACATAAGTATGGCAGTCTCTTGTCTGCGGCCTAGATACCGTAGTACGGCTACGCATAGGTACCATAGAAGGATGAAAGCTACTGGTTCCCTCATTTCCAAGAACGCCACAATAGAGCGGCGAACATTCTACTCAGAAGCAAGTCGACGGCGACGGTCTGCAGATCGGCAAGATTGCGCACGAATTGGCCTCTGCGATGTCGAAAGAGAAACACGATCTGCCTGCTGCAGTGCAGCCATTTGCAAAAGCAACCCTCGAAAGATACAAGCTAGTTTTACTAGCTGTTTTCGCTTTATCCTGGTTGGAACGCACTTTTGCTTCTGACTTGTGTGTTTGTATTTGACTAGTCTACAACCGCATCATGCCATTGACAAAATCACCCAACGAGTCCAGCATACCACTACTCTTCTTTTCTTGCATGTTTCCGTTGGCAATATCATAGATATCCTCGACTTCTGGATTGGACGGTAGCGTGGGGCATGTGCGGATCAAGCGATATCCTCCTTCTTCATTTTCATCTTCTTGCCAAACACTGAATTCTCGTGGCCAGACACGTGTCAATGCCCCCCATTGGAGCGTTCTCAAATAGTAGGCATTGGTCAATGGATCAATCAATCGTTCTCGCAAGAGTCGTCCGGCCATGCCAAATCCCGTGACACCCATATCAACGAGCAGGGGATTGACAAAGACGGTGAGTTGCAGATTATTGGCGTCGTTGGTTTCCGAGAGTTCCAAAATGGTTTCGACGGATTCCGATTCACTGGCTTTGGGACAAAAGAAAAAGACGAGTTGATCTTTGGACACGTCGTGGGTTTGGACGCCACCACAGGAACTAAATTGTACGCACGGAGGGACGACGGGGGCGCCTCCATTGGGTGGATTGAGCCAATCGCGACGTGCAAGCGCGGCATTTCCTTCGTCCGGAAAGTAGATTCGTGCAATGGGTCCGTTGTAGACGAAATCGGGATCCCGTCCTCCACGGGCAATGACTTGGTTGAGGGCATCGACTTTTTGTTGCAATTGGGACAATTCTTCCTTTTTGGTTTCCAAAGTGTCATTATTGTCGTCGTTGTCGTCGTTGTCGTCATTGTCATTGTCATTGGCAGTCCCCGCAACGACCATAGCTTGTACTTGCGCTGCTATTTCATCGTATTGTTCCTCCAGTTGTGCCAATTCCGCTTTGGCCGTGACGACTTTCATCATTTCGTCTTGTTTTTGGAGTTGTAGTTCTGGCATTTGTAGATAACAGAGCGATGTGACCATGCATTGCATAAATTCAGTAGATTGCTTGAGGAGGGTAAATGTTTCGTCTCCTGCCGAAGTATCAAAATCCACACGACATCGCCCGGGAGCTCCCTGCGCTTCAATCAGATCGGCACACGCCTTGGCGGCTATTTGAGCACCATCCTCCAGAGAATCGGGTAATTCCGTGGGTTGGCCTGGTACAACAAACCAACAAAAAAGTAAGATAACAACAAAAATTGAGAAAGAATGGGTATATACCCACAAACATTCATTCAATCCATTGAATCAAAAGTTCAATTTCAAAAAGATGACATACCCAATGCAGCTTCCACCGAAGACTGAAATAGCAAAGTAGATCTATCCAGAGACCTTCGGTTGGCGGGAGTGACGGGCTGGAAGGACCAACAAGAGGTAACAAAAAGAAGTGCCACTAGGCACCGGCTGGAACCAAGAGACAACATGGCTGTTCTATTAGTGATCTGTATTGTATTGCAATAAATAATTAATACCAGGTACTGACTGGAAGCAAAAAGCCAGCAACTTGGTTATCCTTCTACTCTAGCCTAGCTAGAATTGATGGGAACTCGGCTCCTCCTTGGTTCCATGGAAGTGGGCGCCTTCTTTGTGGGGTGTTGGGTGGACGTTGAAGTTGCGTCAGTTCCAAAGAAGATCCATCCAACCCATTCCCGTTCGTGAACCATATCTTTTTCTCTTCTTAGTTTTAAGAAACCAGTTCACCTAACATCATCCAGCTAGCTAGCTACACGTACAGTAGCAGTAGAATCAACCTTTACTGTAGAATGACAGGATCTATCTTCCCTCGGAAATGTAGCTATTAATACCAATGTGAATTGTTGATGTCTCTGTGATAATTCTTCTCCCTTTGGGCCGCAAATGTTTCTGATTCATTCAGAAGAACATAGAGAACCACAGGGCGTGCCAAGCATGACTTGAAGCATGTTCCTGTTGCGGCCCAAGTCGGCAAGATTCCCTATTACTGCATCGACGAAAGTGGCCTGTTGTTATTGCCACCGCCGGCACCTTGCAGTGGTTGCCGTTCGTCATTCGTCACCAGCCATCTTGTGCGTAGCTAGAGTATTAGGTAAGTTTGCTTGCGTTGATTGTGTCTGTGCCATGGTAGGTCGTGTCTGCGGCAGGCCTAACTAAAGCTGCGCGCTCATAGACACTCGATCGTTTGAGTTTGTCAGATAGATGCGCATAATATGCGTGCAACTAACTGTACTAAAGAATAAGAATGACGATACTGGACCGTCCGACGGTTTTTGCTCAGGTTTAAAAACTGCTCAAATTGTGGTTCTCCTTAAGGGAATGTTAAGGGAATGTTGAAGCTTTAAGGGAATGTTAAGGGAATGTTGAGGATTTAAGGGAATGTTTTAAGGGAATGTTTATTTAAGGGAATGTTCATTTTTTTTAAGGGAATGTTCTATGGGGTTTACATGAAGGCTTAGAGGAATGTTTCGAAGCCTTAAGGGAATGTTGTTAAGGGAATGTTGATTTAAGGGAATGTTAAGGGAATGTTGAGGATTTAAGGGAATGTTTTAAGGGAATGTTTAGGGGAATGTTTCCACTGCGATATTTTAAGTTTTTTTTAAACCTGAGGGAAAACCGTTCGACGGTCCTGTATGTATGTCTGGATCGTGTCAAAAATAAAATGAGACAAAAGAAGTGCTTCTCAAGACTTGAAGCCGACACGTACTTGTGAAAGGGGTATGGGGCAACCTTACAGTACCGGCACCTCCAGGACTCAGTTTGAGTGTTTCTGTGCCAAGGTTGCTCCTAAATTCATAGTTGCCCCATACCCCAAGCAAGGTACCGGTAGGTGGGAACTTTTCGAACGGTCACTGTCCAGCAACGGCCCCCACGCTCCTTTTTTAAACTATAAATTTATTTAGCTGTTTCTTCTACTAATAGTAACATTCCTTTCTGTCACACTGCCCAAAACACATCCAACATCGACACCGGATGCGGTAGGAACGGTAGTATCGGTACAGTACAACAACAAGAACAGCCCGACAGCTTTCTAACTAAGACCCCGGATACCAACAACCACAGTGACCGTAGTCTTTGCAGCTCCCTCCTTTTCACACTTACACCACAAATCAAATAGAGCCCCATCTATTATCTAGCTAGCTATCTTGGTCAGTGTTAAAGATGCCCTCTCTTACTAATAAGAATCCCCGTGCTACCGGTAGCATTGCCTCGTTCGAGAATGCGGTGGAGTTATCCATGACGTGGGAAGAACGTTGGAGCCATGATCGATTTGAAGCAATGTGCAAACTGTGGAACTTGAAGGACCAAGATGCGCAGAACATGCGGCAACTCCAAGAGAACCTAAATGATGTGATTCACTGGAAGAACGATCCCTTTGAAGTCATGCGATTCTACAAGGAATACTATCTCTACGCCACATCTCCTTCGAGCAGTCAGAGTCATCGCGGTACTGCTTTACGAAAAGTGGAAACCATGTTTCGTCAAATGATTGCATGGCGTCACGAGACCAATGCCGATACACTGTTGGCACGAATTCCCACACCCGATCCGCATTGGCATCAGTTGCCGTGTCAAATGCTGGAAACGTGCGATTACGACGGAGATCCCGTTTTGGTCGATCGCATTGGAGCCGCCGATAGTTGGGGACTCTTCCAACACTTTGGTGTCCAAGACTTTGTCCAACAGATTTGCTGGATTCGAGAACTGCATTGTCATCCTGCTTTTTGGCAGTCATCACAATCACAAAACACTAGTACTTCTACTACTTCTACAAACAGAAGACACGTCCGACACTTTTCCATTGTCGTCGATTTGCAAGGCCTTCATGCCGGGCATATGCGACCGGGTCTCCTTCCACTCTTTCACCGGGTGGCCCGTATTTCCCAAGAGTGTTATGCGGGATGGGAGAAACGGATCATTGTCATTCGAGCACCCCGCATTTTCAAAGTGGTATGGAGTATTACCAAACACTTTTTTGACAAGCACATTCAAGAATCCATCATTTTTGGAACGCAACAGGATTATCTACAAGTCCTCAGCCAATATATGAAACTCGAAGGTTTACCAGACTGTATTGCTCCCGGTGTGGGAACCGCCAAGGGATATCCGGGATACTTTCAACAAGTCTCCTTAGCGGGTGGGCCCTTTCGACGAATCGAAGACAATGACAATCATGATGACATCATGCTGAACAAAGAAGCGGGATACGAAACTGGCTCTGTCTCCAGCAGTGACTCGTCTTCCGAGCAAAGCTGCAAATCCAAGAAGAACCGGCATAGTGTCAAGGTAGTCAGTTCGTCCATGATGAAGGGCACGTGGAAGCCAACGTCTACTACCAATGCGACACCTTCGATTCGAATCACTCAAAGTGAGAGCAATCATCGTTCCATCCTCGCAGCCATTTAATAAACACAACAAATCAAGCCACCAAACTAACAAACAGTTTCAGACAACGAATGGCTAGCGATTGAAGACCTCTGGAATCAATCGAATCGAATCAATCTGCAAAATCACTCTCCACGTACCGTATGCCTGCAACCTAGCTCTAACTAGTAGATACCGTAGCTTTATCGTTAAATGCTTCTAATTTCTATTTTTCATCTGCAAACTAGTCTATCTACACATACATCATGTAGCCACCATTGCCAACGGCAAAACATCTGCCCCGTGCCACATTGCTTCCATGGTCGGATCTCAAAGCAAGCAGAACGAAAAAGTCACGGTGGCCACTCCCAGAACGCACCCTTTCGGATACTGTACAGGACCGAGCAGTAGTGGTCTACATGTACGACTGTAGTGTAAATTACCAGGTCCGAACCGCATCGAATCCAATCCACACCACGACAATTAATTGAGTTGGCAACAGAAAATGTGGGTTCTGAAGGATTCGATTCGATTCGATTCATTCATTCTCTGACGGGAAACTCGACTCACAATCGTTCGTGCACGGACGGTACCGTACTACATGTACTGACTCCAAGCTAGTCTAGTCTAGTCTAGTCTAGTCTAGTCGGTCAAGATCCCATGCTGTCGCCAAATGCGTCCACCATCAAGATATCATTCGCAGGGATCGATTCCTTCTTGGGAGTGCTGTTGGAACTGTCCGTGGTGGTACCGTAGTTTCTATTCGGCTGCTTGTTTGGCTACTTGTAGACGGCGAAACTCTTCCGTGGTAGTTTCAATGACGACCAAATAAATGGAGATCTTGGTCAACTCTCACAGAGTAGAGGACTCGATTTTGTCGTAGTTCAATAGATCGGACAGCACATCGACGGCACTTTTGCGTATTGGCGAGCACGTCATTGGCCGTATCAATTGAACCATTCGACTGTCATTTCTCGGGTTGGGGTTTTGAGGATGAGGACATTGGTGTTGTCGTCGTGTGACGCTGAAAGGGCGTACCAATGCTGGTTGCTTGCTTTGAATTGTCGTCATGATTTGGTTGCGGACTGTCGTCGTGTTCCAGCTCATTCTGGAGTGCATCCGCCGAGGAATACCCCAACGAGGCGGAGATTTCATGCCAACAACCCCAGCCGTGATAAAGGCGCCTGTGCATGGACTCCCGCTCTTGTACGCTTTGTACAGATCCTGATTAGGATAAAAGAAGAGCGTGTATCCGATGGATTGTGGGGCAAACAGCAAGAATTGATCATGTTGTGCATCAATGGATGTTGTGATTGCTGGTGAGATCCATTGATCGGCCTAGCCGATTGTTGGAAATTACCGTCACCTCTAGGAACCAAGAATGTAATGAACGAGAGGAGATGAGCCATGCAGTTCCAACGATCATCTCTAGCTAGTGAGTCATGTATGTATGTACGTACGCAGTGTCCTACTCACTTGACGGTTGTTTTCCCATGTTCAATAGCGTACGCAAAGGCTTCACGTTGAGTACTCTTGAGTACACAATCAATGCCACTCACTTGATTGGCAAATGCATTCTCGAGTAGTTGTTCCCAGACAGTGAGTGATCCTGATATCCCCACGACCTGTAATCGAAAGACGGGCCCATGAGTAAGAACTCTGCTCCTTCCATCCATACGGTAGGAGTGAGGAGATTGATTAGAAGCGTACTGTACCTTGTTTGGATCATTGGCCGGGAACACGGGTGCCCAAATGGCCGAGGAAGGTCCCCTGGCAGCTTCCTTGTGGGACATGATGAGTTCGCTAATGGTGGTGTACTGGTTTCGGGTTTTTGGATTCTTCTCTTGCTGTTGCTGCTGTAGTACACAATCAGTGAGATGATCAACGGGTCTTCCTCGTTTTGGATCCAAGTGTACGTTGTACCGGTAGAGCAGAATGGGATGCTTTCCCGCTTCAACGTCCAAAGCCCGCGTGAGGATGGTGTAATGAGATCCCCAGGAGGACGTGCCATTGTCCGGCAACCTTGTTCCTCCCGGTACAATTTGGAAGATTCCCTTCCCAAAGGAACTGACTCCTGCTTGCTCCGTGTAGTTCTGACTTGCTCATGTCATTGGAGATTTGTCACGAAGGGATACACGTTGTTAGGTTCCAATGCCGGAATGACTTGGGGAGTGACGTAATGGTCCGTTGCTTTTGTTCCACCACGCGCACGCCTTCCAGCAGTGCTCAATCTGCCATGGACGTATTGAGCGACTCGGCCACTTGGCATTAGCTTGCACATGCGTCGAGTAGCTATAAAGGCGGCCAATCCCACGGCCACCAGGGTCAAGCACACCACAAACAGCAAGCGACCGCACGGCTCAAGCAGCACCCGACTATTCCGTTTTCGTGGCTTCTGTCGTTGTCGTCGTTGGGACACCGTGGGTCGTGCCCGGAGTGCATTGTGTAGAAAACTGTGTCGTCGAATCTATCTTCTTGCGATTCTGTACGGTCCAATTGGCACCACCGGATTAGTGTCGCTCACCCAGCTGTTGCTGGCGGTCGAGATAGTTGGATGGATGCTCAGAGTTCATGATGGTTGTGCTCATGATAGGAGGATCACCTGGATGGATTTTCTTGTGCTGGATATTGTAGATAGACAGAGAAGCTGGAAGGTACTAGCTCGAGTAGCTTGTAATGGGACGCGGGATGAGGGATAGGATGGGTTGCTTGAGACTTGATAATATGGAAGTGGTGCTTTTCAAGGGCTTTTTCAAGTACATGTAACTTTCTGTGTTCTGGGTGGCTGTTGGTGGGATGCGAGGACAACTAATGAAGCTTTGTCTTCGAGATGCACCCAAATTCAATGCAGTAATGGGTCCTCGTCCTCAGATTCTTTTTTCTAATTTCCTGACCACACAGTCAACTTCCGATGGCCCATGATGAAAGGAAGTAAGGTTTCGTTTATACCCTCTTGGAATACAATGGTAAAACTTCTCAAAAACTTGTACCGGTATCCATCCCCCAAACAGCAAATGAGGGCCACGTCTCTCTCCTTGAATGGAGTTGCTACCAGATTTTCTGGAGGAATCAGCTGGAGCTCGCTGAATCCATCTACTTTCACAGCAACTCTGCCATCCTGCAACCCATCTCTGGACACCATCCCTGCTTTTATCTTAGAACCCAAAAGACTTTCAAGGTCAAATCCAACCACAACCACCAATGTACCTGCTTGGCACACACTTGGCTCTGCAATGCGACTATTCACTTGTTCTTTGGCCTGTGCATGTCTCTTCCTTATGGTTTCCAACACTACAGACTCAAAAAATGAATCTATGGCAGCTGTAGAGGTGATATATATGTTCTTGGTTGCCTTTTTGAAGATCACATAGGCCTCCACCAGCTCTTCATGAGTGCGATCTTCTGGGATTGTAACTTCTGCACCATCGAACGAAGCATGAAAATGACGGACAATGCCAGCCAATGCAAATGCTTGCAAAAGATAGACCATACCAATCTGGTCTGGGAGTGTCATGACATCAGCCTTGAGTACACCGATTGCCATTTTGGTGATTCGCTGGACCATTCCATCGTGATGCCACCAATCCGGTTTGTTCAACTCTGAGTTCTCAAAGTAATTCTTGGCTAGAGAACAAACACCGCCTGACCATACATAGAATGAAAGATCGATGTCTTGGACCTTTCCAAAGTTATTGGTCAAGGCCACAAAGGCATATCGTTTGAATGCTTCCATAAAATAGAAGTTGGCTTCATTTCGCTGTCCTGAAAAATTATAGCAAACACTGAGCTTGTCGAATGCTTCTGGTCGTCTGGTATCCAGTTTAATGGCTTTACGGAGGAGCTTTTTGGAACGGCAAATTTCGCCAGCTTGAAATTTGGATTTGGCGATGGCAATGGTTCCATAGTACTCGGGTGCCTGCTCCATGGGGTCCTCCACAGGTTGGGAAATGTTCTCGGGGACGATAGTCCCAATATCCATCATTTCCACGTACCTCTTGATGTTGGATGCATTATCTTCATGCCATTGTTTGTGTTGTGGCCATGCCTGCTTGTAGCACATTTTGGAGCAGAAGAGTACTGGAATCAATCCCTCCTCATGACACTGGCTACATTGCTTCTGGAATGGCTTGCTGGCTGTTTCTGGGGTTTGACATCCCCAACAAACTCTCTGTGCTTTGACATCAGGTGGCTTTGCACCTAATGAGTAATTGATTTCTTCCATTGTTCACAAGTATCATACAGCGCAACAAGCCCAGAGAATGCACAGCCTTTCATACTGCCAAAGAAGATAGACAACTACCCTATACCGGTAAACTACAAAGATGTTTCTCAGACCTCAGACAGACGCCTCTTGCGATCTACTAGTACTCTAAACCCCTGTCTAGCCGTCTGATCTTGCGATCTTTTTCTTGCTCCGTTGCCGCTACATAATGCAACCTGACACTGGACTCGATCAATATTTTTCAGCCGCTTTGCGGGCTTTAATTAAAGGTGAGGTCCGCGGAAAATGCCGTGCAAAACGTTTTTATATTGCATTCCTTGAATGCTGGATCTCCGAAGCTTTTAATTCTTATGGTACGGTGGGGTAGGGTGCAATGCAGTACATTATGGTGTGGTGTTCAGGGTACAAAAATTGTCAACGAAAATTGTCTGCAAATACTAAAAGACTGTCCACTGATACTTCAGAAGGAATACTAATACAATACTGAAAGTGTTCAGGAGAAGTGTTTGGGAGCACTGTTTGAGGGAAGTGTTCCCAAATTTGGAGAGGAATGTGATTCTCAGCTTGCCTTTTTGTTTTATAGAGCAAACAAGGCACATCTTTCTTTGTTACAATGAATGACAATCTATCGAGTCTGCTTGGACATCAGCCGATCAAATCAACAATCCAACGAAAGCAATGGCAAACGTGGCAGCCCAGGCAGAGCCGGAACAAAAAGCATCAGCAGCAGAAGAAAACAGCGGATCAGGTCCTTTCGCCATTTCGAGTGCTTGATCCAACCAACTGTCAGTTCCATTGGCTCGATCGGCACGACTAGCCAGAACTGTTTCGGTGAGCACATCTGGTGGGTAGCCTACAACTTCGTAGATTGATCCGTCTGGGGCGGCATATTCTTCGTTGGAAACAGAAAACAACCAGCCATTTGGCATGACCTTTTGGAGCTGGTCAGAAAAGGCACCGATGGTGGGTCGGCCAAGAATAGTCACATGAGGTAGTTGGGACATTGCCAGAGTAAAGGTTTCAGCAGCACTAATGGTTCGGCCGCTTGTAATCAAAATAATATCTCCGCTGTAATTCGTGTTGGGGGAATCATCGGGGTCGATGTACACGCGTTGCCAGGAAGTGAACTTGTCATGATCATACCTGGCTCGCTTGGAAAAGGCATGGGTCCGAGTGGAGGCGAAATTTGATGCCAAGAGAACCCCCCATGGGTCAAAGCCGCCTGGATTCAAACGAATGTCCAAGACGAGGGTATCCGTGTCGGACAGGTCCTCAAGGGCGGAATCGATCGCCCCAAAGAACCCTGCTTTGTCATCGGTCGCAAAGGCTGGGACTTCCATGTAGCCCACTTTTTTGGGTGTGCAGTAACCCAAAACATCCAAGGCGCCGTCAATTTCATCGATTACGTCTCCCAATGAATCGACACGAGAGAAATCGACACTGGCCGCATCATCGCAGTTTTGGAACCTCCCCCACACGATTCCACCAGGCTCTCCACCAAACATCTTCCCATCTACCATGTAAGTTGCTACGGCATCCCTCCACTTGGAAATCTGACTGTTGATGTAGTCTTCAAATTCTTCAATCTCATTTTGCTGCTCAAACTCTTCATAGAGCATGGTTGTGGTCTCATCAGAGTCCTTAGATCGGAACGCTTCACCCGACGCTGCAACCAAAGAGACATGAGGATCTTCAAGTTTCTCCAACAGATCCGTTGTAGCCTCCCAGAGCTCTTCCTCAGTGGAATTGGAAGTGAGAGTGGCACGAGCTTCCGCAGCAAGACCAGTCCAGTTGAGGTTGCGAATGTCAAAGAAAGCAAAGTGCTCCGCGAAGGTTTGAACCATAATATCAAAGCTAAGGAGTGGATCCTCAACGTAGTCACCATTGCTGTTCACATTTGGTGTAATCCCATTGTTACATCCTCCCCTGTATGAATCCGTACGATCGAGAGTAAAGTTGGTGAGAATGGCTGCGGATGCCGTCATATGCGCGACTTCGCCATCGACCAAAACCCGATCAAGGTCCAAGAAATGCAAGAGCAAATTGTTTGGAATGCAGCTGATTTCGGTCTCTTCGATCAGGTTGACATCTGTTCCATTGTTCGTGACGTTGACTACCCAACCATATCCTCGAACTGTCCAGATCCCGTCCGGAAAAGTCGTGACGGGTTTACTCTCCTGCTGCTGACGACGACGCAGCGAGTAGCCGGTGGCTGCTGCGGCTACTTGCCAAGGGTTCGAAGCCTTTGTGGCTACAAGAGCCAGAGTGCAGAAAATATTGACGATTTTCATGTTGTTGTCTTCCTATTCGTTTGTTTGTGTTGTTGTTTTGTGGGCTTCAATCTGGGCCTGGAAGGGAGAGGGAAAGACTCAAAGATCTATCTTTGGATCCTCGTGGACTCCAAATCTGGTGTTGGTACGAGTTGAGCAGTCGAGCACGAGTTGAAAGTGACCACGAGTTGAAAGAGACCACGAACAAAGAACGAGAATCGAGAATTCGCGGATGATGAAGGCTGCACCCGACACAGGTCCTACGAGCAAGCCTATCCCAAGTACTAGTATTGCATGTCCCCGGCTCGCAGGACTGCCAAGGTATACTTGAACTGGAACTCCAAAAGGAGCAAGTTTGCATGCGGCGACGCGTCTTGACACCCAAGATGCGAACAAAGAAGGCAATTCACGAACGTTCAAGTGCAAGCGAACAGCTCGCATCAAGCAACGAGAAGCGTGGTGCAAAAGAGAAGCTATAGAGCTCTCTATGGAAATCCGTCCTCGTGCGCCCACAAAAGCGACAGCAACAGAATTTATCGACAAAGATCCACCAGCACAGTAAACCGAAGACAGGAAAAAGCAAGCAAGATGACAGGTTGGGGCGCTTTCTGGAACGCATATCGAAGGACTGGCTTGACGCACGCCCGAAGAACAATGAACCAGCAAAGGCCTTTGTCGACCAATCCATCGGTCGCAAGGAACGCGGTAGCCACAGAGAGGACTGTGTTTCCCGCACCGCCAAAGAATGAAGGAAAGAAACCGGAGTGGCTAGAGGACTATGAGGAGTTTGTCTACGAGCAAAATATCTAGCGAACGAGGTGGCTGTCAAGAATGCTTGCAAGTTTGCGGCAGGAGCCCGACTGCGTATGCGTAAGGAATAGATCAAAAAGATGTATGGATGGCTTTTATGCTGCCATGGTAAATACACTAATAAAACGACGCTTGAATTATTACCCGTATAGTTTAAGCAGTAGCGTGTACAAAGACTTGGACGCTTAGCTGAATTCTGCTCCATCCAACCTGCCGTTGTAGGTTGTAGGCAACCCTACCTGTAGGATCTTCTCTGGACAGAAACGAAAATTGGCAAGATGCGCAAGTGAAATGAGCTTCCTATGCTTTCTGCGTGATGGAATCAGCTCTCCACAAATCCACAAGAAGAGAGTCCATGCCCTGGCTCTCTCTATCTCATGTCCTACTCTACTTTGCAGGTCGAGGTGAATCCACTCTACCGGTACGAGAAGTCACCGGCTGCAACGCCGCCAATGTTCATCGCTTCGTCCCTTAGCCAAAGCGTGAAGCCATTCTCGCACCGTCCTTCTCCATGAAGAGTCTGGCCGGTTGAAGTTCAGCCCATTCAAGTCGACGCCAACCAGGTATGGAGATAAGGATGGCAGCCATCCATGTTCCAACAACTGAGCAAGCAGCCAAAAAGAAATTGAGGGCACAAGATTTGCTTTTGAAAAATGGAAGAGAAGGCGGCCAAAGTATCCATGAGCTGCGGCACTGTTTGTAGGTCTCCTTGTCCTGGCCAAACTTTCATCCTAGGTTCGAGGATTCGCCCTCTGAAGCCTCATGGATAGAGGACGATGTAACAAGGTAGTCATATACGTATGGCAGAGAGTAGTGCTCCTCCAAAGATACCAGCAACACCAAGCATGCGCCATGGGTGCATGGGGATGTCGTATTCTGCTTGCAGAACCATCATAAAGTTGAGTGTTTCAGCAATGCCAAAAAAGACAAGCCATCCTAGAAGGGACCCTGTCCCATAGAGTACTAGTTTTTATCAGCGTAGTGCAGCGTACGGGTAGTAGTGCAGTGGCAGACACAACTGGAGCACCACTGAAGGAAACATCCAAGGACGCATTCCCAATCGCTATATAGTTGGGCTCCCGTTTACGGCTCAGCCCATGTAGGTAATCAAGCCAATCAAGAAGTGGAAGGAAAATGACCAAATCCATTATAGTCGACCCATGCATTCAGATGCCCAAACCCCAATGGCATTTGAACTCGGGACGCCTGAGACGACCATAATGTTGTCTCCATACAGTAGCGATCCCGCAACAGGTTCACGGATTCTATCAATGTCCACTGTGGCAAGAGGGATGTGCATAGAAACGCACTCAGTTTTCACATCATGATGGCAGTCACGTTCACCAACTCGAAGTCACACAGCAGTACGCAAGAGAACCTAAACCTCCATGGAGTAGCCACAAAACGCCAACAATTTAAACAACGAAACATGAGAGTTCCAATCGAGTACTGGCGGTTTTCCGTGCTGGTCACCCAGCGCACCGTACACCAGCTGCAAAACGAAGCTTCCCCCATACCGGTAGGGCATCCTTCTTCTCAGAACCGGACGTTGGGTGACAATGTAGTTGCATTTACCGCAGATTTGCTATGATAGGTCCAACCATGGCCAGTGTCAACACGGGAAGGGGCCAACTCGAGAGCGGTGGATTTTGGTGGGAGAGAGGGCGACTTTCATTGGGAGTGCAAGCAAGGAATCAATGACTACGCAGAGGAGAACTTCATGGCGGATGGTTCGGTGAGAACCTTGTTTACATCGTTGGATCCGTTCTAGACCTTATCGTGGCGGAGCATGCTGTGGACCGTTTGCAAGTACAACATGATCGCTTCCTTTCTTCTTTTCCATCCTCCATGCAGCGACGAGCATGTCTCAACTATGGAACAGCTTTGGGAAAAGACAACAGAAGGGCAAAGAATATTACCTCGACAGTCTATCTGCCTGAGCCCTATACCCCTTTAAAATAGGAAAGGGGTAGAGGGCTCAGGCAGATAGACTGCCCAGGTAAATTTACGGAATCCTTCGATGCCCAGGCTAAGTGCAGAAAAGTTCAATGAGTTCCACAAACCACAGATTTAAGCACCATGTGCTGCCTATGATACTGCAGTAGACTGCCTGAGCTCTGAGATCAGAGACGCTGGAGAGGTCACTACTTTCTACAGCAATACACATACCGTACATACATATGCAAGTGTTGCAATCTACCTCCAAGAGAACGCCACAAATACAAAGGGTCGGTCTACATCTTGAGAATATCTCGATGGGCAGTCGCGACGGTGGTTTGGAAGCACCCACTGATCGAGAGCACCCTTGCAAAAGAACGTGCTTCAGTAATTGCTGGATTGAAGGAGGATGGTTCGCTGGCGATCGATGCATGCTTTTGGTCTTTTGGTGTTCCGTTCATCACGATGAAACCAGTCTGATGCCGATATGGAATGGAATCTCTTTTGCTTTGAATTCAATTAATCGACAGCTGTGCGGCCATGGCACTCTTGTCGCAGTCTTCGAGATCCATGCAACCCTGCCACGTACGGTACGTTGGTAGAAGCCGCGGGCGGCCATTTCTTGCGAGTGCAGACTCAGCTGTAGAACGCACCAATGTCCGAGGAGCAACTTATGCGTTCTTTCTACATGTATGAGCATTAGCCGGCTAGCACGCGAATCATAAAATGGCCCAACTTTTCCATGAGGCCGCACTTGTCGTAGAGCGGCTGCCGCTGAGCTCAGAGATACAATATAGTTTTGCTCTCTAGAATTGTCTCTCAGTACATCTATGGATTGATCATTCAAAAAGACTGGCATGAATTCGTCGGCGGGGCCGATTGTCTCTGGGCATAAGGGATATCTGATGATAGGCAGGGGATGTTTCGCGTCCAATGGCTGCACTGGCGTCCGGAGCCCTCCCGATGTACAGAGCTCAGACCTTGACAAACAAAGTTTTGTTGCTTCCCAGCAGCCTGGACTACCGGTAGCAGCCCGACCGAAATTTACTTGCAGTCCTGAAGAATGTGTCAAATTTTGAAAAACGTCCCCCACCTTGGTTTGCTGCGCAGAACCAGAATACACGTCAATCCAATGAACGGGGAGGTGGAGCCAGCCTACTGTTGCCAATGAATCGAATCTTCACTGGAAAGCTTCCAGAATCCAAAGCGATGTGCCTACTGACTAAATGAATGACGACGGTTTCAGTGGTGTTGCCTAGAACCTCTCGAATCGGACTCTTGGTGTCTCCGTGGTCGCCTGGAGTTACCAGGTACCTCTAGCGTGGTGGTTGACAAGCAACACGAGATCTTCAATCCTTAGGGAAAAATTCAATGACTCGACGGTGTAAATCGCTTGAAAATGTGAGGTCAAACGTTTTACTTACTCTTCTGCTTTTGGAAGGGAGAACTCTGTACTACGAGTATTCACAGTACGATAAGCACGAAAAAGCTTCGTAGAGGGAAGCGGCAATAATCAAAAAAGTCATTGTTGAAGCTCTGTGCCAAACTGGTTTGAAGGATTTAACCAATCAACCTTCTGGTGCAGCTCTGGTGCAACTCCCGAGAACCCCAGAAATGCACTTTTTAAACTTTGTTTTACAAGTACTGGTACCGGTACCAGTTCTGGTAACTGGTACCGTGATGCGATTTTCAAAAAGAGACAAGCATGGAAGATCCTTCCTACTTTACTACATGTATTGTTGCTCCAGTCATTGATGACTACTACTACCGTACCAGCCAGAGACAGAGATAGCAGGGCAAGTGGCAGCAGTCAACAAAGTAGGAAACGTGAGAGTTCCACACCAACCATGTAGATCGAGGCGGTTTCCCTATGGTACCGGTAGTACTGATCACCCAGCGCATACGACCATACCGTACGCAAGTTGCAAAGCTCCCCCATGGGGCATCAAGAGAAGGCGACTTTCGTTGGGGCATTGAGGACGGAAACCACGGATGAAGTGGAGAACTTCACGGAATCTAATGGTTGCTGTCCATTGTGTTATTCGTAGGATCTATCAACTTGCGAGCCACGGCTTCAGACGTAAGCTTATTGGTGGTGACTATCAAGCATCGGCTTCAATAAATCGAACAGCGCTCTCGCATCGGCAACAACACAGGCATTAAAACAGCAACGGCAGTGGCAGCGGTAAACAACAATGCAGCAAGCAATGGCCCAACACGAAAAACTGCAGCAGCCTGTCGTGACCTGTAAAGCAGGTATCACCGATCACCGTCAATGTCGCTGCCGCCAACCGCCAACCACATGCATCAATGCCAGACGAGGATGAATACCAACATACAATGACGAGAGACGACCCCACGATACTCTACAAAAAGACAAGAGCAGCAACGATGAATCAACGGTCTTTGACATCTCACTTGCAAACACGCACATCAACTACTCGTATACAACAATATCTGCATCAGCAGCGGCAATGCCTCAAAGGACGCCCACACAACGACACCACTACCGGATACACGTACTCCAACCTGTCGCGATACGACGCGTTGTCCATAACTGCAGAAATGACATCGACAAAGAAATCGGAGGCAAGGACCACGGAGCTCCCAAAGTGCCCAAAAACAAGCATGCCAACTCGATATTATTTTCGCGGACAAGTTGCCAACGCCCCATGACGACCTTAATAATGGATGCACCGACACCGCAAAACAACAACGCCACGGGAAGAAGCGTTGCGGCCACAACAACACTGTCAAGAAAGCTAGCCCCATATCGGCCAATTCAGACAGATCCATCGTCACCGGCAAGAACAAGGGTGCTTTGGGAAAAGATCAAGCAATTTCTATCTAATTTTAGACATTAAAACTTTTCAGACAAAGACAGATACCAGCAGTAGTACCTGCGACCAGCAAACTTTGTTGCATCAGCAAATGCTGTCTGTTGACTTCAGTTCTTGTAGTTTGCTCAAAACTTCTTTGGAGTGGCTTGCGATACGGCTTTCAAAATCAAGAAAGATCCAGCGTAATCTACCCTGAGGATCAATGAGGTAGGTTTGGCGATTGCTAATGGTTGCGTACCTGGGAATGGACACTGCTGATCCGTAGGCCTGCGAGACACACCCTTCTTGATCTGAGAGCATGAAGAAGTCAAGACTCTGTGCAGTGCAAAAGGCCTTGTTCTTTTCAACAGAATCAACAGATACACCAACAATCTGAGCATTTAGGTGTCGGTACTGGTCAATGTCCCGTTGAAAGTAGTGGGCCTGCAAGGTGCAACCAGATGTAAAGGCACCTGGATAAAAATAGAGGACTGTCCATCTACCACTCTCAACCAGACCTTGAAGAGATGTTGTTCCCTCTCCTTGACTGTTGGGTAGTTCAAAGCTTGGTGCTGGCATACCCAATTTCAGGGCACAAGTTGCCTTAAAAGATGTGTCTTTAGACAACAAGGGAAAGAGTGATTGCAAGGGGCCATTTCCATCAACGCTAGCAGACACAGACAGATCACCGGAGGTATCGTTGCTCCCCGGAACCAGAGAAATTTCATTGGGAGAGGATTCTTTGCCACCGACACTGCTTAGGAATACTTTCCAAGGACCATTGTCTTCTCCTGTGATGACTGATCCAGCAACAGCAAAGCACCCTGGATGAATGATACCAGATACATAGGTGTCATCCATTGTAATCCCACTTTGATCCATGTAGTGACAATTCAAGCTGGAGCTATCCACAATTGTGTTGCCCTGAAAGTGCATCTTCCCATACTCATAAATGGCAAAGCCAAAGTACCAAAGATCCCCATCAACCTCAGCACCCATGAATCGTGCATAGTAGGCAAACATTGGGGTTCCATAAAGCAGCATCTCCAAGATGTTGCCCACACGAAAGTACCAGACATGGTTGAGGTAGACTCCAAAAAGATCTTGTTGGGCTTGGTGTGGGAGATTCAAAAGAACCCCCTCGACAATCCTGGCCGAAAGAATCCAAACAAAGAACAGCACCAGAACAGCAACAGCCAAACCAAATGCAGCAATCCCAGCTGATGAGCTTGTTGTAGCTGCAAGACCAATCTCATATGATGGAATGATAGAAGCAAAAAAGACAACATTCATGAGCTGCAGGCCAACTTCTTCTGTTAAAATGGCTGCCTTCTTTGCCCGGATTTGGTTTAAATCAAAGATGCTGTCAGAAACGTCTGATCTTGGTGGAATAGAGGACTGCATAATCTTGACCCCAGCATGTAGATTGACACCAAATCCAATACTGCTGTTGATGATCTCAATCTTAGAGTCTGCTGTCTTGTTGAAGTCCAGTGTCATGCTGGCAAGAAATGAATTCCGAATCTTCACAAAATCGACCTTGGAAGGCAGGAAGTAGAAGTATGGACCACTGAGAGCCGATGACATGTCAACATCGAGGCCATGGAGGAAAAGAATAATGTTCCATATTCTTGACTGCCCAAAAAATGGAATAAAGGACCAACATGCTGTACGGAAGTGGAAGTCACATGCCCAATTGGTAGCCTCTCGCCACAGCGACCCTTCGTATTCATCTGATGGGTCCCGTTTCCCAATCAGTAGCCATTTGAGAGCAATGCTCGTGAGGAGGGCAAGGAACGAAGTGAAGGGAAATAGCAGGATCCAATGAAGAATCCCACCATACCGCCAGGATGGCAATATCTCATTCAGTGCAAAATGGACCACGTAGGACAGTGAAAAGAAGTGGTAGGCCTCAACAGTTGTCCAAACAATCTTGAAACCATCCAGAATGAATGTCTTCCAGGACTCTGCATCAGACACCTCAAACAAGCCAGCATGAAACGCTGGGTTTCCTCTTGCCAGAACGCCATCTGGCACTTGGGCACCATCCTCCACTACTGACAATTTTACCACTTTGCTGCAATCTCCAATCTTGGCCCCGGGACTGACCATTCCTGAGATGGAAGAGCTCTTTCCAATAACAAGTGGTCGGAAGGTCAACTTGGGACTTCCATCTGAAGACATAGAAAATTTCCTGCACTTCAGAGAGTGTCCGATAGTGGCATTGCTGCCAACTTTGACAAGATCAAATTCTCGGATGTAGGCTTCAACCTTGGCAGACCAAGCCAAATCTGCTCCAAGCAGCCAGTAGAAGATCCAAATGTGTCTTGTCTCCACAACAAACTGTCCTACTAGAGACTCCCAAACCTCCACAAGTCTGTCCATGAACCACCAACGGAGGTAGCCCCATGACAAAAGGTCCAGCTGTCCATGCTGGTATGCCCCAACAATGGCATACTTGCAGATCACAACAGCCACTGAAAGTGACAGAATGTACAGGGGAAAGGAGAGAGGCAGTAAGATCCAAAAGGTTGGACCATGACACTCTCCATACTTGTTTGAACCACATTGATCCATAACCCAGGATACAAGCAAGTATGATGGAACAACTGAAGCCACAATTAGGAGGAAAATCGCAACAGAGGCAAGAGTCTGCAGTATGCCCAGTTCCAGCTTGTTGAGCCTGGATCTAGATGATTTCCAAGTAAAGTCCGGATGATCATCCCTATCTTGCTTTGGAAAGCTTTTGGTTTCTGATGCTTCCAAAAAGACCAAAAGTGATTGGGGTGTTGGGTAGAGCTGTTCAAAGTTGGCTGGAAGAATTGCACGGAGCTCCTCCTCCACCTTGTTCCTCAGTTCAGCACTCTTGATGGAAGTCATGCCATTCTCTGTCCAGGTCTTGGATAAGTCAACCTCTGATCCAAAAACAGAAACAACTGTATTGGCGTATCTCTTGGAGAAGTCATCTGCTGTTGGTTCCTGCATGGCATCTTGTATGCCTGGGTGTCCACTGGCAGTGACTGCTCTTTCAGACAACCGGCTAGATGGAATCGGGTGTTTTCGCTCTGAAACAGGATGTGGCACCATGCCGAATTCAGTAAGGACAGCATTTGCCGCCACGATTCCACTAACAAGTGCATCCTCATGAAGCATTGTCCCTCGTGTCCACCCACCGGCATAGTAGGTGGAATGATTCCCTTGATGCTGCAGCAAAGATTTTCGAAGGTGGAAGGCCTTGCATGTGATTTTTGTGTGAGTGAATGACATCTTCTCGACTGGAGAATTAAACTCTAGGTCTTCATGGGTGTCATAGGCATGAGTGACATAGATGGGGGTGCAGCCATCGGAGTCTAGAAGCATTGATGCAAGTAGGTTCAGTATAGGGGTTGAAAGTGAGTGTCAGGTGCAAAATTGATCCAATCCAAACAATATTGAAATATACTTACCACTTGAACAAGATGTTGTGATTGGGATTGTGTCAGAAGCATCTGGTAAGCTTGAGCACTCTGGGATGTTGGCAAACATAATGTGACCTGGGCTCTCAATATCAACCCATTTTGAGTCAGTATGGAGCACAACTGTCTCTAAGGGGCAATCAAAATCAGCCAGAACATTCTCTTCTGGTGACATGGAATCTCCAAGGACATGGACAGCAGCAGTAGGCGGAACTGCCAATACAACCTTGTCAACATTCAGAACAACTTCATCGACACATGTGCCAGTAGAAATTGCTATTCCAGAATCATCACGCCGAAGTATCTTGGGATTCACACTTGTGCAAACTTCCACCCCAAGTCTCTTCAACTCCAACTGAAAGGCATCCATATACCTTTTGTTGCTCAATCGAAGGACATCCTTGTTGCTGATAGAAAATGCAGTAACAAACCAAGCAACAATTTCCAAGGGGATGTTGAGATAGTCTTGGATCGATTGCCCTGCAAAAAAGCTCACAATTTTGCCCACATAGAAGTACACAATGAATTGGTGATCATATCCATTGTGGTGAAAGAAGTGCCCAATTGTTTCATTCTGACCAGTGCCAGCATTGTGAATTCTCTGCATTTCTGCAACAAAGCGGCTGATTTCAGATTCTGATACTGTGGGAATCGACTGATCAGTCATGGAGATAATGCCACGAGTTTGGTTTGATGGACCCAAACGAATTGGTTCTACCCCTAGTTCCCTTGCCAGATTGATGAGATTGGGATACTCGTCCGCAAGAAACACGCCGAATGCCGGATTACGTTCATGGCCAAAGACTTCTACATGTCGTGCATGTCCACCAATCCGCTCATTCTGTTCCAACAGTGTAACCTTGATGTTCCTTTGGGCCAATCGTAATGCAGTGACAAGGCCAGCAGCTCCAGCTCCCACAACAGCAACATGCAGCTGCTCCTCAAAGGTTGAATCAAGGGATCCGGCAGGAAGTCTGATTGACCTCCTCATTATTTCATGCTCCGTTTCTTCATTGAGATAAAACTCCCTGCTAGCAACACCTTTCAGTGAAAAGCTCCTCTCAAGAAACGATGATCGTTGATTCCTCTCTAATGCAGATCTGGGCTTCTGTCGCCTGAAGTGTAGCAGTATAGATGATTCTTTCCAGTCCCCAGTAATTGTTGTCTGTCGAATCTCACTTCTCTTGAGTTTCCCCGACGTGGTCTTGGGTGTCACGCCAAGCTTGAGAATCACAACCTCAGAGACAGGCAACCCATGTGCCTGAGATACATGGTTGGCAATTTGGACAGCCAAGTCTTCATTTGCGGACTTATCAAACCCTTTGCGACCCTCCACAGTAATACCAACACTGTCATCCCCATGCTGGAAGGCAGTGGTCCTGCCAGGGCGGATAACATCACCAAAGAGATCATCGGTAGAGAGCTCCACATCTGTTGGATAGTAGTTCTTCCCGTTAATGATGATCACATCTTTGACTCTTCCAGTGACATAGAGCTGCCCACCCACAATCTTGCCCAGGTCTCCAGTATTGAGCCAAGTGCCCTCATAGTTGAGCAAATCATTGGCAAATGTTGATGTGGTCAGCTCTGGCTGGCCATAGTATCCAGCTGCCACACAAGGTGACTGGGCCCAGATACTACCAACTGCTCCATCCTCGACGTCTTCTCCCTCCTCAACAATTCGAAGCTTGAGGGTTGGGGAGTCTACTACACCACAACTGACAAGCCCCTCAGAGTCTGGGAATGCAGAACCGCCTGTAAGAAACACGACAGACTCCGCAAGGCCGTAAATGTTGTAGACATGCTCTGGCTTGATGGAGAGGGTTTTGACCACTGCTTCCACAACATGGCTCTGGGCAGGTTCTCCCCCAAACATAGCACGCTTTACACAACTCCAGTCCGCTTTTCGGTTGGCCTGCTCCAAACGTTTAAGGAGCAAGGCATAAGCAAAGTTGGGGGCACAGGTAAGATTTGCCTGGTATTTCTCCACCATGTCAGTCCAAAGAAGTGGGTTGACAACAAAGTCCAGGGGGGATGCCATGACAAGATGGATGCCACTGTAGAGGGACGACATGAAGCCAGCCACAAGGCCCATGTCTAAGCAGCGAGAAGGAAGAAGACACAAAGGCATCAGCAACAAGGTGGTTCAATGCAGATAGTGGCCAGCAGTAAATGATCCTACCATGGTATTGAGGGACCCACAGGGCCGCCACAGTTGAAGGATCAACATTAGACATGTTGCCAATGGCCATGCAATTTTCCACAAGATTCCGGTGATTGATCATGACTCCTTTGGGTCGACCAGTGCTTCCAGAGGTGTACTGAATGAAGCAAATATCCTCTGGATGTCCCAAGAATTTTTCGTAGGCTTTGGGCTTGTTTGGATTGCTTTTCTTGATTGGTAGTTTGTCAGTCCCAATCCACTTGACACCAGTCTTATAAAGGATGCTAGCAGCAGTCATGGCAGTGGCAAATGTGTTCGATGTGAGAGCATACTTCGCTCCAGCGTCCTCCACAAATCCACGGAACTTGGGCATATCAGTTTTGAGCTGACTGGGATTGGGTGGGTAGATGGAGCAAGGAATGACTCCAATCTTCATGGCTCCAAACATGCCAGCCAAGAACTCGAGACCAAAGGGATAAGCCACCATGACTCTATCTCCTTTCTTGCATCCAAGCTTGAGGAGACGGGCAGCAACAGCATTGGACTCATCCTCCAGCTGTTTGAATGTCATGTTTCGTTGTTCTTTGCACTTGATGTCCACCCATGTAAAGACAATGTTGTTGGGTTTCTCTGTGGCATGATGGACAAGGGCCTGGAGGATGGTTGAGAAGGACTTCATGGCTGATGCGGTTATAGTAAATGTTCAGATGGTTTTTATGATATTGGTATACTGATATTGTGTGCTGACTGGGTGGAACTGTTGCCGAGTTTAGACTGGCTGATTGAGTGTTTCAACCAATATTTATCTGCGGCTGTGAAGTACTGATCCTCGAAAGGGCGGAAGTCTGATTGAATGTTTCAACCCTGTGCTGCATCGGTTGGCCACAAATTGGAAACGAGGACCATGGCTGCAAGGTAGAAGCGATCTTGAACATCGATAACAAGGCACAGACGCAAATTGACTCTTGCTCAAATAGGCGATGGCTTACTCGATCCGAGAGGACAATACTGTACATTGAACTTCATGCGGCTACCAGGTGGGTATACTGATACTGGTTGCCGCTGAAAGACTTCTTGGATCCCATCGCGGTCTACCCGCAGATGTTGGGAATCTCTAAAGCATTAACTATAACCCGTAAATATTCAGAATCCCAGGATTGATGGCTGTATATGTAGCTTAGGTAAATATCTTGTTGTTGTAGCCAGGTACCAACACCTATTTCTCAATTGCCCTTGTGAAAGCTACCCATTTATGTCTCCGTGGATCCCGCAAAGCCAAACCCTTTGCCCCCCGTAATGGTCCTCAATTTCTTGCCCCTGATCCCTCAGAACCTAGTCCTGAATTTCGACTGTTCTTTGCTTAAGCCTGGCCCCGGCTGGCTTCCGTAGATAATTTCCCTACTCTAAACCCCTTTTATCCTATTTCTCGTAATGTCCTCACGAAAACACATTTACGAGATCTACCTGCATGGATTGACACGATCTCAATAAAGACCTCGATCAGGAGTGGGCTCTGCCGAAGAAGGGCATTCACAGTGTGACTGGGATACTGTTTCGCTAATTACAGGTACGACTGTACAGCAGCATATATTATGTAGTCCTGGTCCGAAACCCCCATTAGAGCCAGTAAAGCTCACACCCCAGTTCGGTAAGTTTTAGTAACTGTTATGGTCGACAAGTAAGTCAACTTGGAAGGCACGCAACAGGGTGTTCCGTAGCTCAGCCAATCAATGACAAATAATGGGATTGGAGATTGGAGCAGTAAGCAAGTTAGTGGCTACTCAGTATCGACGATCTACGAAAGCCTGCGAGGGCCAGGCTTGGTGAATCAATCTACAGGGGGCTTACTACGGTGGGAGTTAGCTATGTACGAGCGATCTTGTAGTACGGTACGGAATGCCTGGAGCAATCATTGCGGGGTGTGCAGGCATGCATACTCGATGCCGAAGTGTTACGCATCAACTCAATCAGCGGGATGGGAGGTGTGCTACGGCAGCTATTGGCTATACGTTACGGTAGGCCTGTGTACTAGTGTAGCTACTTCCTGCAAGCATCCTTCCAAAAACTTGCCTTCCAAAAGGTGAATGTACCGGTACGGTAGCTAGGTAGCTAGTAGATCCGTCGAACCTTTTGCTTCGTTCCATTGCTTCCTTGCTTGTTTGTTTGATGTTGACACTGCTATCTCGATGCCCCGTGTAATTGCTACAGTACTGTGGAGTCGAGTGGAGTCGAGTCAACTGTCGTGGCCTTGAGCCCTTGCTGGTTGGATGATCGGTAAAATCATTGCAACTTTGCTGTCTTTCTCAAGAAGCAGTGACCACGTAAGCAAATGACATCACTGTGACATCCACCCTGATCCTCAACCTGGTGATTTTCAGAAAAAGAGACAAGCGAATCGAATCCTTTCACTTTTACTTTTGTTCAGTCATTGTTGACTACTACCGGCATACCATCAGCCAAACCCTAAGATAGGTATACAAGACAAGACAAGACGAGACGAGACAAGTTAATAGTAAGAGTATTAAAATAGTAAGAAGAGAAGAAGACAATGGTGAAGACTCCTGGTCAACAAGCGAGTGGAGCAGTTCACGTGCTGCAAGCACAGAATGCCATGAATAGCAAGTTGGGCCGGGCCAATGCTGGCATGGCTAATAATGCTAGCAATAGCAATAGTAGTGATTTGGTAACGGTGACAATTCCCGTGTCATTGGTGAATGGGTTAACTCTGGTCAAGACACACGATGGATATTGGCAAGTGGTGGCGATTTCTCCCAGCAGTGAATTGCCGGCATTTGGAATTCACGTGGGTATGGTACTGCTGAGTATCAATAATATCGATACCATGACATTGCCCGATCATCCCCACGAAACGGGAGTTCCACAAGTCCAAACGCCATCGGGGTTAATCACCTTTTTGGCCGTTACCAAACCCAAACGAAAAGCTCCTCCTGGAAGTCTTCTTACGGCAGTGTTGCAGAAAGAATTGGAATCTACCAAATTGGGAATTGCACTCATGCAGGATATTCTTCATAATAATAATAGCCAAGATGAAGAATCTGGAACTTTTATTGTCGATGGAAAAGTGCAGGTCAAGCCAGCCAAAGAGACCAACAACAGCAACAACAACAATACATCTACTACTTCACCTGGTACATCAAGTGGCCCTGAACTCAATTTGACTGGAAGAGTTTTTATCAGTGAAATTGTACCAAAGTCATTTGGAGCTCAATCTTGCCTGGAAGAAAAAATGGAACTCATTTCCATCAATAATACTCTGGCGGTGGACAAGAAGGAATCGGCTGAACAACTCCGCAGTTCCGTGGGAGCTCTCACTCTCTTGGCACAACAACCCGGAGGACCACCCAAGGCGGAAGCTCATCATGTCACTTGCACCGTCCAGGCACAGCTTATGCGCGAAAATAGAAAAACTCCAGGAATCGCATTCATTAGTGCCAACAGCAACAACAACAACAATATCAATGCCAGTGCCGTACTCATTGATTCCATTGACCCAGAAGGTCCTTTTGCTCAATCCAAATTACGAGTTGGAATGAAAGTCGTCTCCATCAATAATTTTTCCTGTGAAACACCGACCATTGCCCATTGTTTGCTCACACGGGCAGCGAATGCCCGCATGGTTACCATTCTTGCCCAACAAACGTGTCAGGCACCCCCGGGAACCATTGTCACCGCCACTGTCGTCAAGGCAATGCCCAATTCCAAATTGGGAATCATGTTGGGGATGGACGCCAAACACGAACGCGTCATTGTCAAGTACATTCGAGAAGGTGGATTACTCGATAGTACTACCGACACGAACAACAAAAAACTAGAACCGGGCATGATTCTCCATCGTGTCAACGGCATGCCCATTCCCAAGGGAATGCACAACAAACAAGTATCACAGTATCTCGCGACACTTCATGGAACTGTTACGTTTCTTGCCGAAGCGCCGACAAGTGCCGGTACCAGTCCGACACCGCCCGATTTGATTACAAGTTTGCACACGGCCGCCATTTGGACCCAACCGGCACGACCCGATCAAACCTTTGGACTCAAATTGGCACGCTCCAACGCCAACAAACGACGTCTTGTCGTTAGTCATTTGCAAGAAGGAGGATTGGCCGCGGCGTCGGGATTGAAAACGGGCATGTTTTTACTCGCCATCAACAACCAACTCATTTCGGCATCACAAGCACCGGAAGAAGTCGCCATGAATTTAATTCAACAAGCGCGGGGAGGAATACCCGTGACATTGTTAGTGCAATCGCCACCCATGAGTATTCCACCCATTGTCACCGGCACACTGACCAAAGCCACACCCGATGCCAAGGTTGGAATTCGCATGCGCATGCACAATGGACGCGTCGCCATTATCAATATTGCCGAAGGATCGGCGGCGGCGACATTGGCCACCGATTTACTCGCGGGCATGTTGATTCAATCCGTCAATAATGTCGATTGTACCGAAAAAAGTGCCGAAGAGGTGGCCAATATGCTGGCAACATTGCAAGATACCATTACCATTGTCGCCGTCACGCCCGATGGTGCTGCCATTCCGGCATTCAAATACATTACCGCGGCTGTCTCTACGAGTAAGCCACAAGATTCCGATCGGCTGTTTGACTATAAAGAAGGACGAGTGTTTATTTCCCAAGAAGGTGTCAAGTCAGGGCTCTTTCGTGGCACCCAGTTGCGCAAGGGAATGGAAGTCGTGCGACTCAACAATATGGAATGTGCCCTCTTGACACCCGCGGGGATTCAAGCCCTCTTTTCCGAACCGCCTCCGTCGTCGTCCACGTCGCTTGGAAAAGACGAGGAGGAAGAAGAAGAAGAAGATTTTGTCACCATTTTGGCCGCACGACCCATGTTGCAACCCGGACTCATTACCGAAGTCTTGTACAAGGAAACCAAAGACGCAACGTTGGGGATTAGTTTTCGCACCGTCAACAACAATTCCAAAGTCATGATTACGGGTATTACTGATGGATCGCAGGCGGCGGCCAGTAACTTGCAAGTCGGCATGGAACTTATGCGAATCAACAACAGTACTTGCAGTGCACTCAGTGTCGAAAGTGTGGCCAAGCTATTGCACGAAGCCGTGGGAAATGTCGTGCTGGTGGCAGGATTGTCCAAGGGCTGGAATGAATCGGGACGACGGGCCCTCGTGACGGCGACATTGGAACGCAGTCCGGGAAACAGTGATGACCTGGGAATTACGGTTCGACGTGACACTGATGGCAAGATTGTGGTGGATACTATCGCAGAGGGCAGTTTGGCGGCGGATTCCAACTTGGAAAAGGGAATGGTAGGTTTCTTCTTCGTCTTCTTTGAGAGGCATGTAGCCGACTAAATGTGTTGTTTTGGCGGCTCAAGACTCATCTCATTATTTTTAAACGTACCATTCTGCAGGAACTTCTCTCTGTGGACAATGTCCCATGTCAGACATTAAAGGCCCTCGATGTAGGCGCCTTGCTGTCCGCAACTACTGGAACTGTCACCATTTTGGCGGAGCGACCTCCTGTGCCCAAGGGACTCTATGTGACGGCCGCGGTCAAAAAACCTACACCCCAAACCAAGGTGGGACTCACCATGACGCAACGCTCTGGGAAGGTTCTGATCAAGGCCATCGTCCCAGAGTCCATCTGTGCGTCGTCCGATCTCGGTCCTGGGATGTGGATCAAGTCGGTCAATGGGCAAAGTGTTACGAAAGCGACTGCTGCTACCGTTGCGAGATTGTTGGGGGCACAGACATCCCTCGTCACCATTTTGGCGGAAACTACAGACGAAACATTTGACGACGACGAGGCCAAGGAGGATGATCAGGCAAAGGAGGAAGAGCAGGTAAACGAGGAAGAGGCACAGGAGGGAAAAGAGGAAGTGGTAACAGCCGAGGAGACGGCGGCCAGCGAGGAAGCAGAAGAAGATTCAAAGCCGGCTGCAAAGGAAGACGGCGAAGAAGCCGAGGAACAGAAAGAAGGATCGGAAGCCCTAGTGGATATTGACGTTGATGCGGTAGACGAGGAGCAAGAGCCTGAAGACGAAGGGATTGTCAGCGCAAAAGCTGACTGTTAAACAGGTTTTTAGTTGCGGCTTGGGTTTGACTCGCCAATTGACTTCGCAGTGTCTCTATACAGTGGCTGATGCGCCATCACTGAGGCAGCGGAGCGTCCTTGGCGATCTTCTAGCTTCGTATTTCTAGCTACATGTAACTTCTAGAAGAGTTTTTGACACCACTAATTATCTTTCGAGGACGATGCAATTCGTCACTGTTGGATTCTGAGTCGAGGGGGGTTGAAAAGTCCATGATGTGAACCAGTAAGTCTCATCCTCAAGCTAAGCGAAGCTATCATCTTGTCCCTAGCTACCGTAGTATAGTCGTTCCGTGGCTTTCAATTCTCAATACGCTGGGTCGAAGCAAGTTAGCCATTGACTACAGATAGACGCTGGAGGATACATGGAAGCCTAAATACAGAAAGAAGAGAGGTTGCAATCAACTGAAGCTAACCCGTGTTTTCATAGTCCCCAACATATTCCATGACGTTGCTGGCATCGTCATCGTCGCTAGGAGCTTGGTCATTGTCTTCCAGTGCAGACTCGAGGTCGTCGAGGTTGTTCGTGTCTTCTTCGTTTTCTTCTTCTTCTTCTTCGTTGTCGTCCTCGTCCTCGTCGTCATGCTGGTAAACGTCCGGCAGTGTCGTTGTCGTTGTCGTGGGCTGTCCCTCCACTAATTCAACGAGTAAATGACCAGCTGCAGCTGCAGCTGCAGCCGTCACATCCTGCTGGTCTTCCTCTGTCTCTTCTTCTGGCACCTCGTCCTGCAACAGTGCTTCTTGAGCCTGACGGTGCGTCGCAGCAGCAGCAACCCGATCTGGTTCTTCCTCTTGCTGCCTTTCAATATCGTCCTGCTCGTGTTGCGGTGCTTGATGGTTGCCTGGCACGTTTAGTTGACCGTGTTCCTGGCGAAGAAGACTCACACCGGCACCTGGACGAGCAGCAGGCAGTGTTGCATGGGTAGTAGCATTAGTGGAATTGTTGGTTATTTGCCGCTGTCGGGGGACAAGATTCCGTTTGTTGTTCGTAGCAGCCCGAATCGTTCGTTTCGTTCCTCCTCGTGCGGATATTGATTGATAGGTCTGTCTCCACTTGGCAATGGTCGTTCGCCCACACCAAAAATCGATATCTTCGACGAGTTTTGCCGTGGGTCGTTGTGGATTCTCCTTGAGGGCCGCCATGAGTTTGACCTTGATATGAGGTTGTTCGAGATCGTGCAATCGTTCCTTTTCGATCCACGGTTCTCGTTCTGCCTCGGTCATGGCATCCCATTCTTGTGCCGCTTGATGTTGCCATTTTCGTTTTTGATCGCGACCTGCCATTGATGGAGTCATTATTAGTTGTTGTTCCTTATTGTCGTCGTTGTCGTCGTTGGCAGTGCCATTCTCGTTTTCACTATTGTTGTTTGTCGTAGTAGTAACTCCCATGATATTCGTATTAGTTGTTTCCCGTGTAGTAGTAGTGGATTGGTTGTTCCTCCCACGAAATAGATTGTAGAGCCGCGATTCGTTGGTGAGTGCTTCGACCCGATGATGAATGTACAATTTCTTGGCGGTGTATCGCATGCGTGCCGCTTGTCGATGTTCAATGGTACAGGATGTAAATGCGGTGGTATCTTTGGGAGGTGTCGTAGTGGATGTGGCAGCATGCAGTTTGTCATCTAGATCATTGTGATATTTGCGATTGACCCCCCAGGCATGATTGAGATACCGTATGGAATGTGGATTGAGAATGGTATGATCGGACTGTGCCTTGATGGTTTTGCGCTTTTCGGGAGTCAATTGCAAGTAGGCGACATTGGGAGATGCGGCCAGGAATCCTCGTAGTTCCATGAGATCTTGAAGATACCGCGTTTGTGTGGTTTGTTTGTGTGGTTCTCGAAAGGACAATCCCAGCTGATCACGTCGCCATGCCTTTGGTTTACATTGGAGGTATCCTTCCAATAATAGTTTGTGCAAGGGTTCGTAGTAACGATTGCGGTCGTTTTTGGTACTTGTTTTATGGTTGTTGTTGTTGCCGTTGGCAGTAGAACTATTAGTAGTAGCCGCAGTATCTGATTTCTTGTGACGACTGGCAGATGCCTTCTTGGAGGTTGTGTTTGTCTTTGTCTTCGTCTTTGGTGGATCCGTTTTCTTTGATTTCTTCTTCGTGGTTTGTTTGCTGTTCTTTGCCTTTGCCTTTGCCTTTGCAGTCCCAGTGGATTGCTTTTTCTTTTCAGTGGTGTTCATCTTGGTGGAAGTCTTTTGCTTTTTGCTTCTAGCAGTAGATTTTTCTGAAGCTGAAGGTTCAGCTTCAGTGTTGTCAATGTCATTGGTGTTCTGTGGAGAGACAGCCCCCTGCAAAAAAACAGTCCTCTTTCTCTTTCTGGACTTGGGGGTATCAGTAGTACACGTAGTTTCAGCTTTGGCATCAGAATCATGAGATCTTTCAGCATCAGACTCAACATCTTCATCAACATCAGGACTTGCAGTAGCTGTATGGGTAGTTGTATGAGTAGTTCCTGACTTGACCTTCACATAGTGAATAGCCTCCTGCCAATCCGCAAAGCTGGAATACTCTGAATCTTGACAACCTTCAATCTGAGCTTTGCAATCTTCCCATCTCAAAAAGATGCAAAACTGGACATTCAAGCCTTTTCGCACGGCGTAAAACACTTCAGTCTGATCAATTGCAAGCTGCTGCTTCTTCTTGGTAGAATCACCATGGTCGGGACATGTGGCTTCCATGCTTTCTTTTTCCATCCTCATCCAGTTCGCTCAACGAACTTGAACCAGCCTTGGCTTCAGTTAAACTCTTCTGTCGTCTGCTCGAATCAAGAACAGCTATATCCTATCATACCGGCTACAGTAGCTAGCAGTGGCATCCCTGAAGATGGACAACGAGACCTCAAGATCTCTGGTTGGCGTCGGTCGCAAGTCGCAAACTACCCAAGAGAAATTGAAGCCAGCACATCCACTTATTAGACTTCGCGCCGTCAATATACGTCGTCTCAATGGCCCAGAATGGATCTACTGTATCTGCGGCTTCAACCGAATCCCTTACCGGTACTGTCCATGTCGCTGCTCGAAGAGTACAATACTGATTGGCCCTCTTGTACATGATGATGGCATGTGTACGAGCCAGACCGAGCAATGGGATTCCAACCACAATTTCCCCCCCAGCACGGCAATTCCTACAGCCCCAGCACTGGCATGCCTACAAAAGTTTGTCCCAGCACTGTGATTTGTTTTAAGGGGTTGGTCCCAGCACTGCAATCCTTTCATTTGTCAACCGTAGCACTGGAGTTCCCTTTGGGGTTGTTTCTTACTATGCTTGCTAGCCCCAGCACTTCAATGCCCACAAGGTTGGCCCCGGCACCTTAATCCAAACATTATTTAGCCCCAGACCTGGACTTTCCTCAGGGGTTGGCCCTATAGCACTGCAAATCCCTACATGATTGATTCAACCCCAGCACTGCTCGCACGTTGCAATTCCTGCGATGGCTGTTCTCAGATCCAACGAAATTGCAAGCCACTAGACTACCCCCCCCAAAGAAAAGACGTTCTGAGGCCTTCTCTCCAGCTATGATTGATACCGGCAAACGCTGGTAGACTTGGTTCCCAAACCGATATATCGTTGGATCTTGGTGCTGAGACCTTTGATAGCCTCCTCCTTTGCAAGAAAAGCAGGGGCTTTCGGACACACAACAGCTTCCGCTGGCTTCGGTCTACGCGCTCCTATACCGATTTGAACTTTTCGGAGAGAGAGGCTTGGAGAGTTGGCATTGGTGGAGCCACGGCCTCCGAACCAACTACCAGTACACGTGTATGCATACCTCCTCTTATCTTTGGCATCAATCGAACACCTCCATCCACGCTCCAAGGCACAACTCAACAAGATCCTATCCATAGCCTTCCACCAGATACTAGTACTCCTTCGTAAGTAACTATTGTCCTTGCCAGTGCGCCATTGATTGGGACAACACACGATGGAGGAGCTAAAGCAAGAATTTAGGAGAGATTTGGAAGACCTATTTACAAAGCCTACTTACTGGAAACCAGAAGCAGTCTGCTGGGGATGCAACAAGGCAGAACCCAAGGACAAGCCCTTCGCCCAGCAGTGTCCTCGATGCAAGGAAGAAGGCCTCGTGCCTGCACTTTTCTGCTCCCAAAAGTGCTTTAAAAAGGCTTGGCCAGAGCACAAAGAATTTCACGAGGAGGAAGCACAAGGCGAACAGCGTAAGGAGTCTTTGAATGGCCTTCTTCAAGTTGTCCAATCCGAGGAATGGCAATCTCTAGCCAAGACAAGTGATTATGATGCACTCATTTTTGCTGCATCAAAGAAACTGGCTGCTGCTGATGTCGCAGGGGCAAAGCGGTTGCTTCGTAAAGCCCAAAAGCTGGATACAAGAAGACCAGAAGCTTTCTATGACCTTGGCACATGCTATAGTGAATCAAGAATGGAACACCAAGCTGTATCATGCTTTGAGGAAGCATGTAAGCGGTGGGCCATGGTCGGCTTGACGGGTTTCCTCGGTGATAGCAAACTCGAATCCCGACACCCAGAATGGGCCATTGACAACTGGTCCCAAACTATTTATATGTTGGCCAAAAGATATTTGACCAAAGAACATAACGATCGTGTGAAGCCAGTTTGGTGGTGTCATGATGGAATGCTCAAAAGAATCACCAAGATAGTGCTTCCGACCCTGACAGCACCTCACCAGATTCGCGAGATGTCACTGACCCGGGCATATGCTCTCTCTGGTGTTGTTAGCGGTGGGGTCTTTTGCACCTCTGCTGCTGTGCCAGATGATCGCACTTGTGAAGAGCTGCGAGAAGCCTCCAAACTTTTCAAAGATGCATCCGAGATAGGAGGACGGGATGCAATCTCCGGACCCGGCGCCAGTGTGCTTTTATCACATTCTCATTTCATGTTGGATGTTGCCTTGAGTCGCCATGTCGCCGCAGAGAGCACTGTCAATCCTTCGCCCCAGGCAGGTCTTTGGGTAATCGTCCACGGACTGAAAAATCCATCTTGCTCTGACATGAACACATTAGTGGGCAGAATCTCCAAAGATGGAATACATAATGGGCAGTTTGTTGTGCAAGTTGATGGAAGAAGTGAGTTCAAAATGATCCATCCAAGGAACCTTTTGGAGCTTCCACTGCAAGAGTGCTTTGTGGCTCTCCTATCCTGTCTGAATGATGAGGACCAATGGAAGATTACAAGAGTCATTGCCTTGGAGATATGCATACTCTCCATGAGACAGGTTTCGCCTGAGCCAGTTTTAAGTGTTACAACGAAGTCGATATCTAGTGCTCTTGCATTTGTCTTACATGTACCCCTGCAGCCCTTCCCGCTCTCTGTGTTGGTTGTGATGTTCCTGTCAGCGTCCTACAAGTTTTGGATTGCAAGCCAGCTTTAGTCGTGTGGCACCATAATGATTCATCCAAGGAACCTAGCAGAGCTTCCACTGAAAGAGCATTCTGTGGCGCTCCTATCCTGTCTGGATGATGCGGACCAGTGGAAGAATACGAGATTCATTGCCTTGAAGGAACTAACCAAGAGACAAGACAAGAATCCTTAGTTAATGTTCAGTGTCTATGCTCAGTGAGTTGTGTCCGATTCAGTTCGTAATTTGAATGCTCTACGGAGGATTGGAAGAAGAGTCCATGGCCATGGTTTTGATTTGCTGAGTGTAGTCTTCATCCGAGGTCTTGCGGCAAGATGCTCTGTCCATGAAAAGAACCTCGATACCAGGAGTAGTGTAGATATTTCGCAGCCTCACAAGTTTACCTGCTACAGTATAGATGTTCCAAGACATGCCATGGAAAGGATAGCATATATCCAGTCAACCAGACATGCACCCCAAAGACGTTGAAAGTGACCAACGAATCTCCTTCTCCCGGCTAGCCGGTCACGAGGGTGATGCAGCCATGCATATAGTTCTTCCAGTTGTTTGAGAGGCAAAAAGCAAGTCCAAGACTAGTGTCATCTAAGCATGACAATAGACTTCTGAGCCTTCATCTATCTCTAATGAAGATCCAGATACTGGCACTGTATTACACACATCCACCGCATCTTCAGCGGCTGCCAGAGCTTACATACGGTACTGTCTGAGAGCAACGGCACTATGCTACCATGCAAATCCTTGAGGTGAGATCTGGAGGCAAACATTTAAACTAGCTAGCTACGGTAGCTCTACTATGGAAGGCACAGAGGTGCCGCGCCTCTCCAGATTCTAAAGGTCCTGTTGCGGTAACATGCTTACCAGGGGCAATTCTTCACAAACGGGGCAGAGAAAAAGCATCTCAGATCCCAGCTCGAGCTTTCTTTCGGTACTACGTAACCGGCACCAATCCGGGACTGAGGTCCCGACCAATGTTCACCATTGACAGATTGACAGCTCCCCTGTTCCTCATTATCTAGCTAGCTAGCTCAGCTGCCAGCTCTAGCTAGCTACAAGTAAGCCTTTGCGCGAAATTGGTGCCCAGAGCTCCCTCCGGTCTCCTCTCAATCGATCCACTTGTGCAGCAAGCCGTCTTGCCTACCGGTACAAGTAAGTCAACATCTTCTATCCAGAAACAAGAATGCCGGACATCACAGTCTTCTCTGCCCTCGAGTGAACGAGTAAGAACGTGAGAACTGAGCCACATGTATGCATACCGGTACATGCATACATACTATAAATAGTACGATGTACAGCAAAGCCGATCGAAGTCATTGGGGAGATTATAACTGTGTGCGAACTTATTAATACACTGGAGTACTGTAGCTTGCAAATATTGGGGAGATGCCGGGGAAGGTCACTGTCCTGTGCTCCTGCTTCGCGTAAATATAATGAAACTGGTAACTCCTTTGTGTTCAGTACTGTACTATTTTAAATACTACTCAGTAGCTAGTACTGGAGTATTAATACCGGTACTGGACGAACGATGAATCGTTATGCATTTGACATTGATGAGCTCATTGATTCGCATGAAAGCTCTCCGCGCGCGCAGCCAATCTACAGTGAGATTCGATTGATCATTCTGGGTCATTTACACCTCCAAGAAGCGGTGCTCGATCTCGACCCACAAATTTGCAAATAATTCTTTCATTTATTTTGTTGACTCGACTGACACTCGACTCGTTCAAGTAAGCTCTGAAAGAGTTTTTCCATACTACAAACACTGCCGATATGACTTTTGTCAAGATGGACGGCGGCGAAGCAAAGGAACAAGCTGTAATGATGATGAACGATGGCAGCGATGACGAAATGGGGTACTCCCAGATGTCCACACAGGCACGCGCCGCGAAAGAAGAAGAGGAGGCAGCCCTGGACAACATCGCGGCCCGCGAGAGCCGGTGGGTTACACGGCTGCGGATCGTGGTGTTGGCGGTGTTGGTCGCCTCGGCCATCGCCGTGGTGGTCACCGTGTACCTGTTCTTGACCGATAATGAAGAGGCCGAGTTCGAGCGCAAGTTCGACAGCGATTCGCGCAAGGTGGCGGAAGCGGTGGGACGGACGCTGGATCAGACCATGGGATCGTCCGATGCCTTTGTGGTGGATATGATCTATTACGCGCGCAACTCCAACAGTTCCTGGCCGTTCGTGACCATGCCTGGCTTTGCCCTCAAAGCGGGTAAGTTGCGCAAGATCGCCAAGGCCTTCTTTCTCGTGGTTCGACCCTTTGTGCAAGGGGACGACAGGCAAGAGTGGGAAAACTATACAGCCGCGAACACCGAATGGATGATCGAGGAAAGCCGAGAAATCCAAAAGAACGATCAGGACGTGAATCCGGGGATCAGTGCCGTCAACGTCACCGTTGGGCCCATCAACATTGGAAAAGAACGAGGCGTGGCACCCGGTCTTTGGCCCAATAGGACCAACTACACCGTGGGCTGGCAGCAGTACCCTATTGTCACCGGTTCGCACTTCAATGGTGATCTTTGGGGACTCCCCTTCATTGCCAAAGCGTGTGAGGATGCCATCACTCACCAGAGGGCCACGGTCGTCCCTGCACAAACTCGCGTACCGTTCACCCAGCGATTCATGGCCGTCAACTCTACGGAGGACCCCAGTGAGCCATTCAGCTCGATGGAATTCCCAATCTACGATTCCACAGACTCCATCACCCTCGATCTCACCAAGACGCAGCCACTCGTTGGCGTGTTCCACTTTGCCTTCTTTTGGAGGGATTACATTCGCAACATCCTACCCGAAGGATCCAATGGCATCCTCGTGGTCTTTTCCACTCCCTGTTCCGAACCCTTCACCTACCAACTCGACGGGCCCGCCACAACCTATCTGGGACAGGGAGACCTTCACGATCCAAGGTACGATCACATGGCCAAGTCCTACACTCTCTTTGAAACGATGGAGATCACCAAACAGTCCAATGCCGGAAGCTCTTACACCGGCATTCCTTTGTCGCAAACCTATTGTCCTCCCTCTATTTCCATTTACCCCTCCCAAGCCATGCAAGACCATCACGTTACCAACGATCCTGTCTACTACACCATGGTGGCGGTCTACATCTTTTTCTTCACTTCCCTCCTCTTTATTCTGTACGATTGTGTCGTAAGGCGACGCCAGCGAATTGTCAAGGAACAGGCCGTGGCGGCCGGTGCCATTGTCAACAATCTCTTTCCCAAAAAGGTCTTGACCCAAATGTACCAGGAACAAAAGGAGGAAAAACAGAGGGAAAACAATCTGAGGTCGTTTTTGAAGAACGCTGCCGAAAAACAAGGAACCGGGCAATCCGTAACTGCCGCCAGCGATGCCACCAACGACGCCGCGCCTTCCAAACCCATGGCGGATCTCTTCCACAACACGACGATTTTCTTTGCCGACTTGGCGGGGTTCACGGCCTGGAGCGCCAAGCGAACGCCGGTAGAGGTTTTCGAACTACTGGAAGCCCTGTACGGGGCATTTGACAAGGTGGCAATTCGCCGCAAGGTATTCAAAGTCGAGACGATCGGAGACTGTTACGTGGCCGTGACAGGGATCCCCGAACCCCAAAAACTCCACGCCACCATCATGGTCCGCTTCGCGAGGGATGTCATGTCCGTCATGAACGCCAAAACCCGCGAGCTGGCGGATCGACTGGGACCCGATACGACCGAGTTAGGTAAGTTATACAATATCATGTGTTCCATGGAATGCATGGCCTTGCCAACGATCATATATATATGCACTGAACTGCATATCCCTTGCTTATGATACTTTCTTGCTCGTTCGCTTGCTTTCATATTTAGCAATGAGGGTCGGCCTCCATTCGGGAAGTACAACCGCGGGAGTCTTGCGGGGAGACAAGGGACGATTTCAGCTGTTTGGGGATACCGTCAATACCGCTTCCAGAATGGAAAGCAACGGCGTCCGAGGCAGGATCCATGTTTCCCAGGCCACCGCCGATGCCATCACTCTGGCCGGCAAAGCGAGTTGGTTGACGCCCAGAGAAGACAAGATCCTGGCCAAGGGCAAGGGACTCATGCAAACCTACTTCGCGCAGATCATCGCGGGCTCGAACGTCCAATCGAGCGTCAGCGATGACAATACGTCGATCCCGAGCCTTGGGTTCGATCCTGAGGATTCCAGCAGAGACGATTACTCAGTATAACAATAGCAGAATGCTTCCACAGGATCACTTGCATGTCGCTGCTTGAAGAGTACAAACCAGATCGGCTCTCTCATGCATGATGCTGGCGTGCTCAAGAGGAATACAATACCAAGGTGGAAATTGGTTTTCTCCGAAGCCACAATAAAACAAAAGGGCTACCGCTAGCCCCGCCCAGCGGCTTTGTCGCCGCGCAAAGAAGCCTCGCAACCGGGACCAAATTGATTATTTCGCAGCCTCACAAGCTTACATAGAAGATATAAAAATATACCTCAACCCCTGACTTCCATATCTTTTTCTAGGTATCTGAGGCATTTGCCAACGGATCGCTTAACGTGGGTTTTAGAGTGGGGAAATTATCTACGGAAGCCAGCCGGGGCCAGGCTTAAGAACAGTCGAAATTCAGGACTAGGTTCTGTGGGATCAGGGGCAAGAAATTGAGGACCAGTACGGGGGGCTGCATGATCTTGTTCTTTCTAACATCACGGTCGAGTCTGAGTCCACAAGGAATTCCCCATATCATTCTCGATTGCAGATAGCCACGACGACTCGGAGCTGCGAGCAACAGCCATCGGCAAGCAAGCCAAAGCAAAGGTTGCTTTGTGTTGGTTTCAAGCAACAAACCAGAAGCACAAGAATGGTAAGAAAGAAGAGGCAAACCAAGAACACAGGTAAAGCACCTCTGGCTGCTGAGCAGCCCAGTCCCAGACCACCCGATGTCAAGGCAAAATATGTCTGTATGGGGTGCAACAAGGAAGAATCTGACGGCAAGAGATTTGAGCAGTGCCCTCGGTGTCACGATGAAGGATTTGTGGCTGCAGTCGTCTGCTCACAGAAGTGCTTTAGGCAATCTTGGTCAAAGCACAAAAAATGGCACGAAGAAGTGGCACCAACCAAGAAGAATGAAACTTGAAGCCTTCTTGCGTACATCATCTAATAAGAGCTATCAAGTTTGGGCATCCAAATCGGATTATCATGAACTGATTGGAGCAGCTCTAAAGAAAGTTGCAATTTGTGACATTGCTGGTGCCGAAAAGATTCTCCGGGAAGCCCAGAAACTAGATTCGAGCCGACCAGAGGCCTTTCAGAACCTTTCTGGATGCTTTGAGACATCCTCGAGGGACAGTGAAGCCATTGAATACTCTATGGAAGCGTGCAAACGTTGGGCTGTTGCAGGATTAACAGGCATGCTTGACAATTTTTATGAAAAGAAAAATGTGGCGCTTGTGGGGTGGGCAAACAGCATCTTCTTCCTTGCCGACAAGTTTGCGAAGGACAACGAGGGGCTTAGAAAGCCGAGCTGGTGGCGACAAGATGGAATGCTCAAGAGAGTTACAAAATTGACACTTGCAGCAATCTTAGCAGATGAAGAGACAGCCCCAATCACCATTTTTAAAATGAGATGCATTAGGGCATGGACACTCTCTGGTATTATCAGTCAGGGGTTCTCTTGTGCGTACATGAAATTCGAGCTTGCAGTTCCTGAAGACCGCACTCCTGAAGAGCTCGTGGAAGCATCAACTCTTCAATATTTTGTCCGAAGGCATTGACAGTGAAACTGATAGATCCGAACTACAGTCATACTCAGAGTTCACGATGGAGATGGCACAAATCCGACAATCTCAGGTGCAAGAAAATTGCACCATGCATATAGCTGGGCTGTGGGTGATAATCCATGGACTTACCAGCCCTTCAGGTGTCACAATGAACAACAAAATTGGTCATGTCTGCATGGATGGGTTGGAAGAGGGCCGAGTTGCTGTGATGGTGGATGGAATCAGTGCACCAAAGAGAATTCGGCCCTCAAATCTGTGGAAAGTCCCATTTTCTGATGCAGGCATGGCTCTCATTTCTTGTCTAGAGGAAGTTGACCAGTGGGAATATGTCAGAGCCTCAAAAGAAGCAAGTTTAGCTCAGTCCATGACTGGAAAGAGATGACCAGTGGTCGGACGACATATGTAACTTCCTGACTGCTGGTTTCGAGGCTCTAAGAAGCTGAATACTGTATGTTTTGCTCTAAAATGAGAATCGAATCCCTGGTAGACGTTGATGGGGTGCCTAGTTGCTTGTGCGTGATTCTGATCCTCAGCCATTGTAATGACTCTGCTGAGGATTGGTCTATGGCCGTGACCGGAGTGCCACTGCTAGTATGCATAGAAGCTCGCCGTGCCAGTCCCATTCCATTCATGACAACTTTCAGTTGCCTGTGCATTACTGGTACTTGTTGTTTGCTAGTAATACTGCAGCTTATTGGGGAGTAATTTGGTTTTAGATTAAGCTGAAAAGCAAAAGTGAGGATTTTCTGGTGGTGCATAGCAATTCTTGTGATTGAATTGGATATAAGGACCCCCGTAACACTTTAGACCTAAAACTCCCTCGGTTACTTGCATGATGAATTTGCATGCGAACCGGACTAGATGATTAATACACGAGTCAATAGTAAAGAGGTATCAGGTATGTTTCCTCCAACACACTCCTGCACGGTGCCCTAAGTGGCTACCGTGGAACGAATAAAATAAATTAGGCAGTCAAACAAGGGGTGGATGCCCCATGATGAAAGCCCTGTGCTCGTGGAAGAGCTTGCCCTGAAGGGGCTTCGTGAAAAAATCTCCACGCATTTCCAAGGTTGGGCAGTACACAACTCTAAGGTTGCCTTTTCCAATCTGGTCATGAATAAAAAAGAAACGAATGTTGATAGCCCGAGTTCTTTTGCCCGAACTGCCTTTGCCATTCTCTGCAAGAATGATCGTGCTTTTGTTGTCCTGCATGAGGATGTTGTCCTTCACAACGATCCCCTGCTCTTCAAGGAACAACTTTGCCCACAACATGGGCGACATGACATCGTCAGCTCCAATCAATTCCGCTTCCGTGCTGCTCCTCGAATTCAATTTCTGTTTCGCAGACACAGACAGCACCGC
>CAICTM010000094.1:56517-122739 GCA_903772945.1 Seminavis robusta | reverse complement strand
GGGCTGAATGTAGGGGTTTGGTGGGCAATGAGGATTCTGGCATGACATTATGGGAAGGAAGGAACCAACAAGGACAGTGAGCAGCACAGGGACCATCAAACGACCAGCATTGCTCTGCTTAGATATAAAAATGAGGATAGAGATGTGGTCTACGTTCTGGCATGAGATACGGGAAGCAAGGCACCGCCAATTTGGTTGGTGAAGCTGAGCGTGAGGTTGGTAGGTGGGAACTCGAGCCAAGGTCTGTGTGTACGGTAGGATGATTTGTTGGTGGGCGGCGACTGTAGGGTTTGGTTGCGCAATGAAGATTCTGGCATGACATTATGGAAGGAAGGAAACACAAGCGACAGTGACAGCACAGGGGATCATCAAGCGACCAGCATCTCTGCTCAGATATAAAAATGATGAGACTGTGGTCTACGGTTCTGGCATGAGATACGGGAACAAGGCACCGCCAATTTGGATTGGTGAAGCTGAGCGTAGGGTTGTAGGTGGACTCGAGCCAAGGTCTTGTGTACCGGTAGGATGATTTGTTGGTGGGGCTGACTGTAGGGGTTTGGTTGGCAATGTAGGATTCTGGCATGACATTATGGGAAGGAAGGAACCACCAAGAACAGTGACAGCAACAGGGGACCATCAAGCGACCAGCATTGCTCTGCTCAGATATAAAAATGAGGATGAGACTGTGTCTACGGTTCTGGCATGGAGATCACGGGAAGCAAGCACCGCCAATTTGGTTGGTGAAGCTGAGGGCGTAGGGTTGGTAGGTGGGAAGCTCGAGCAAGGTCTTGTGTGTACCGGTAGGATGATTTTGTTGGTGGGGCTGACTGTAGGGTTTGGTTGGCAATGGATTCTGGCATGACATTAGGTAAGGAAGGAACCACCAAGCGACAGTGAGCAGACTGGGACATCAAGCGACCAGCATTGCTCTGCTCAGATATAAAAAATGAGATGTGTGACTTGTCGGTTCTAAGTCCGGAAGCAGACCATAGGGCGGTGCCAATTTGGTGTAAGCTAGCGAGGGGTGGTTGTAGGTGGGACTCGAGCCAAGGTCTGTGTGTACCGGTAGATGATTTGTTGGTGGGGCTGACTGTAGGGGTTTGGTTGGAATGAGGATTCTGGCATGACATTTTGGGAAGGAAGAACCACAAGGGACAGTGAGCAGCAACAGGGGACATCAAGCGACCAGCAATCTCTGCTCAGATATAAAAATGGATGAGAACTGTGGTCTACGGTTCTGGCATGGCATCACGGGAAGCAAGCACCGCCAATTTGGTTGGTGAAGCTGAGGGCGTAGGGTTGGTAGGTGAAACTCGAGCCAAGGTCTGTGTGTACCGGTAGGATGATTTGTTGGTGGGGCTGACTGTAGGGGTTTGGTTGGCAATGAGGGATCTGGCATGACATTATGGGAGGAAGGAACCACAAGAGAGTGAGCAGCACAGCCCATCAAGCGACCAGCATTGCTCTGCTCAGATAAAAATGAGGATGAGACGTGGTCTAAGGTTCTGGATGAGATCACGGGAAGCAAGGCACCGCCAATTTGGTTGGTGAAGCTGAGGGGAGGGTTGGTAGGGTGGGACTCGAGCCAAGGTCTGTGTGTACCGGTAGGATGATTTGTTGGTGGGCTGTTAGGGGTTTGGTTGGCAATGAATTCTGGCATGACATTATGGGAAGGAAGGAACCACCAAGACAGTGAGCAGCACAGGGGACCATCAAGACCAGCATTGCTCTGCTCAGATATAAAAATGAGGATGAGACTGTGGTCTACGGTTCTGGCATGAGATCACGGGAAGCAAGGCACCCAATTTGGTTGGTGAAGCTGAGGGCGTAGGGTTGGTAGGTGGGAACTCGAGCCAAGGTCTGGTGTACCGGTAGATGATTTGTTGGTGGGGCGACTGTAGGGGTTTGGTTGGCAATGAGGTTCTGGCATGACATTATGGAAGAAGGAACCACCAAGAGAAGTGAGCAGCACAGGGGACATCAAGGACCAGCATTCTCTGCTCAGATATAAAATGAGGATGAGACTGTGGTTACGGTTTGGCATGAGATCACGGGAAACAAGGCACCGCCAATTTGTTGGTGAAGCTGAGGGCGTAGGTTGGTAGGTGGGAGCTTGAGCCAAGGTCTGTGTGTGTCGGTAGGATGATTTGTTTGTGGGGCTGACTTAGGGGTTTGGTTGGCAATTAGGATTCTGGCATGACATTTGGGAAGGAAGGAACACCAAGGACAGTGAGCAGCACAGGGGACCATCAAGCGACCAGCATGCTCTGCTCAGATAAAAAAATGAGGATGAGACGTGGTCTACGGTTCTGGCATGATCACGGGAAGCAAGGCACCGCCAATTGGTTGGTAAGCTGAGGGCGTAGGGTGGTAGGTGGGACTCGAGCAAGGTCTTGTACCGGTAGGATGATTTGTGTGTGGGGCTGACTGTAGGGGTTGTGGTCAATGAGGATTGGCATGACATTATGGGAAGGAAGGAACCACCAAGGACAGTGAGCAGCACAGGGACCATCAAGCAACCAGCATTGCTCTGCTCAGATATAAAAATGAGGATGAGACTGTGTCTAAGGTTCTGGCATGAGATCAAGGAAGCAAGCACCGCCAATTTGGTTGGTGTAAGCTGAGGGCGAGGGTTGTAGGTGGGAACTCGAGCAAGGTCTGTGTGTACCGGTAGGATTGATGTTGGTGGGGCTGACTGTAGGGGTTTGGTTGGCAATGGGAGGTTCTGGCATGACATTATGGGAAGGAAGGAACCACCAAGAGACAGTGAGCAGCACAGGGACCATCAAGCGACCAGCATTGCTCTGCTCAGATATAAAATGAGGATGAGACTGTGGTCTAGGTTCTGGCATGGATCACGGGAAGCAAGGCACCGCCAATTTGGTTGGTGAAGCTGAGGGCGTAGGGTTGGTAGGTGGGAGCTCGAGCCAAGTCTGTGTGTACCGGTAGGATGATTTTTGGTGGGGCTGACTGTAGGGGTTTGGTTGGCAATGAGGATTCTTGGCATGACATTATGGGAAGGAAGGAACCACCAAGGACAGTGCAGCACAGGGGACACATCAAGCGACCAGCATTCTCTGCTCAGATATAAAAATGAGGATGAGACTGTGGTCTACGTTCTGGCATGAGATCACGGGAAGCAAGCACCGCCAATTTGGTTGGTGAAGCTGAGGGGGGTTGGTAGGTGGGAGCTCGAGCCAAGGTCTGTGTGTACCGTAGGATGATTTGTTGGTGGGGCTGACTGTAGGGGTTTGGTTGGCAATGAGGATTCTGGCATGACATTATGGGAAGGAAGGAACCACCAAGAGACAGTGAGACAGCACAGGGGACCATCAAGGACAGCATTGCTCTGCTCAGATATAAAAATGAGGATGAGACTGTGGTCTACGGTTCTGGCATGTAGATCACGGGAAGCAAGGCACCGCCAATTTGGTTGGTGAAGCTGAGGGCGTAGGGTGGTAGGTGGAGCTCGAGCCAAGGTCTGTGTGTACCGGTAGGATGATTTGTTGGTGGGGCTGACTGTAGGGGTTTGGTTGGCAATGAGGATTCTGGCATGACATTATGGGAAGGAAGGAACCACCAAGAACAGTGACAGCACAGGGACATCAAGCGACAGCATTGCTCTGCTCAGATATAAAAATGAGGATGAGACTGTGGTCTACGGTTCTGGCATGAGATCACGGGAAGCAAGGCACGCCAATTTGGTTGTGAAGCGAGGGCGATAGGGTGGTGGGGAACTCGAGCCAGGTCTGTGTGTACCGGTAGGATGATTTGTTGGTGTGGGCTGACTGTAGGGGTTTGGTTGGCAATGAGGATTTCGCATGACATATATGGGAAGGAAGGAACCACCAAGAGACAGTGAGCAGCACAGGGGACCATCAAGCGACCAGCATTGCTCTGCTCAAGATAATAAAAATGAGGATGAGCTGTTGTCTACGTTCTGGCATAGATCACGGGAAGCAAGGACCGCCAATTTGGTTGGTAAGCTGAGGGCGTAGGGTTGTAGGTGGGAACTCGAGCCAAGGTCTGTGTGTACCGGTAGGATGATATTGTTGGTGGGCTGACTGTAGGGGTTGGTTGGCAATGAGGATTCTGGCATGACATTATGGGAAGGAAGGAACCACCAAGCGACAGTGAGCAGCACAGGGACCATCAAGCGACCAGCATTGCTCTGCTCAGATAAAAAATGAGGATGAGACTGTGGTCTATGGTTCTGGCATGAGATCACGGGAAGCAAGGCACGCCAATTTGGTTGGTGAAGTGAGGGCGAGGTTGGTAGGTGGGAACTCGAGCCAAGGTCTTGTGTGTACCGGTAGGATGATTGTTGGTGTTGCATGCATGCATGAACCTTGCATGCATGCATGGGTGGTTGGTCGCAGTTTGTCCGTTGGCCTTGGGCTCATTGGTTGGTGCTGTTGGTTTGGTTGGTTTGGTTTGTGTTTGGTTGTTTGGTTGTGGTTTGGTTGATTGGTTGGCTGCGTTGATATCTTCCTGTGTTCCTAATGTAAAGCATGCATGCCACCTTCATTCAGCGAAGGGGTAGAGGAACAGCCTCGGAAAACAGACCCCGATCCCTTCTCAAGGTTCAAGTGAACTCCGAACTCTGGTGACATGCTTTTGCATGCTGGTTCACTAGTGGACCGTACCTGGATGTTTGTTGATGAGAACATGACTGGATGAGGAACTGACCATTGCCTTGCTCGAGGATGAACCACCGCAAGACGATGGACTAGAAGAAGCTGTGGCGGTTGGTTGCTGGCCAAAGAGTGGACGATACATCAACAGTGCCATCGTCATGCCCTTCGCTAGCGGACCGTACCTGTTTGCTGTTGATGAGACTGGATGATGAACCGACCGTTGCCTTGCACGAGGACGAACCACCATTGTCAACCATTGTCAAGGCCTAGGTTGGAAACTAAAAGAGATGAGGCGGCAACGGTCGACGACCGTGAAGCAATTGACACAAAAGACAGGAACACATTGGAGTTCAGACTGTTGCTGCTCTTCGCGCTAACTTGCTGGATAGACGTTGACGTTGGCGTCTCTTTTGGAGAGAAGAGGATTTTTGGGGGTCTTGTGACTGATGGGGATGTTGTAGGCTAGTAGCAAGCTCGACGTGCTTTTCTGTGTGGGTGCGGCTTGCAGGGTGAAACAAAGTCCGAGGGAGGACCGTTGTAATTGTGCTTCTGCCAGGGTCGCTTGCCAGGAGACGTGACGGTGAAGCTGCCAGCAGGTTTGGTGTAGCACCGGTGATTGGTTGGTGGAGCTGTAGAAGGGTTTGATGCATGCATGCTGACACTATTGTACCCTACCTGAACAATTTGAGTTCGGACTGTTGCTGCTCTTGCATAATCAGCTACACCCCAACAGAGCACAGCGCTGACATGCCACCCCAGGAAGAAGAAGAGGATCTGTAGGTAGCTCCACTTGGTGGTGGTGTGGGTAGCTCTGTTGGAAGGGGTGTCAGACCAGGGGATGGTGGAGATTTTGATTCAAGCAAAGTAAAACCACGTAGCCGACGGCGCCTTCTAGAGATACCAACGGCACGTCCCGTGGTGGTGTTCGCAGGAAAGCGGGTGGGCGTGGTTACAGCAAAGGAAGTCAGCTTCCGTACAAACGCAGTAATTTTTCCACTGGCTCCACTGGCAACGTTGGAGGAAGGAATATTCGGCAGAGGAATTACATCTTCGATTGCCCGCGACGGAACGATGAGGCGGATGAAGAGGTCTTGGGTTGCCACTTGGAGGAGGCGACGCCGTTCAAAGAGGCAGGTGGAGGCGGCTTCCGCTTCGGTTTTGTAGGAGGTGGCTACCAAGAGTGGCTGATATGGCAGGTTGGTTGGACTGGAAGAAGCTGTGGCGATTGGTTGCTGACCAAGAGTGGCCGATACATCAACAGTGGCAGGTTGGGTTGGACTAGAAGCATCTGTTGGCATTCAGCTACCGGGTGGTTGGAAAGCGGAGTTGGCGGGGAACAGAATGGAGATCAACGGTTGCTTCACCCAAGTATCTTCTTCCCGTCTTGTTTGTCTCTAAGAAGAAAAGAAAAGAAAAGAAAAGAAAAGGCAGAATGGAACAAGAAAGCGGTTAGACTTGAGCTGAGAACAAAAGCAAAAGCAAGGCGCATGCATGCATGCATGTCACTTTGGTTCAGTGAAGTGATGAAGGAAGGCTTTGTAAAGTTTCTGTCCCCCGCCACTTCCAACGCCGTTTATGTTGACTCGCAAGGAGCAAAGAACTACTAATGTCATGCATGCACGCCATGCGCTAGCGGACCGTACCTGTTTGTTGCCTTCACGAGGACGAACCACCCCAACAAAGGACTGGAAGAGGAACGGCCACGGCGCCATTGTCAACATTGAGCAGACCTACGTTGGGAACCAAAGGAGATGAGGCGACAACGGTCGATGACCGTGAAAAAGCAATGGCACAAAAGACAGGAACACATCGACTTACCTTTGCACGAGGACGAACCAACCCACAACAGGAACCACCGCAAGATGACTCTGGATCCGTTCAACCACACAGCGGTCCGCGCGAGGGTCCGCCCGTAGACGCACATCTCGAGGCACGTGAACGTGGGACTCTCAATACCATCATTGTCATCGTCATGCATGTCTTCGAATAAGACAGAAGGAGTTGTTGTGTTGTGCTGAGAGAGAAAAAGCTTGCTTGAGGCAAGGTTTTTCGTTGCGTTCGTTTCATTTTCATTTTGCAAATCAAACCTCAGAAACGTCGCCATGGTTTCAAAAAAGTTTAGAATTGAATGAAACGGCCGCCAACAAAGGGACGAGCAACGGTCGATTGATCATTCGTTGGAGGCTCCATCCAATCACTCTCCTACGGTACGGGTAGATATCCGAGTTGTTTTCATTGAAATCATAGCAGCGGCTTCGTGTCATGCCATGTCATGCCGCCCTTTTAAAGAGAAAGGAGGTGTCCCGCCGTTGAAGATACGTCGAACGGAAGAAGAAGGAGTGACTCAGTCTTTGAACGGAAGAATCTCGCTACCGCTGCCGCTGTTTCCAGACTACGTTATCCAATCAAGAGAAGTACTGTATGTCATGGTGGAGACTTCTTCAAAAGGAGTACGGTACAGTAGCCGCTGTGAAGAGGAGAGGTAACATCATCTTTTTGAGGTATCGAAACAACGAACAAATCCATCTTGATGGCTATTCTGGTTGATTCGATTCGGAAGCTGGACGTCATCAGACGTCAGTTGAGCCCTTTTCTGCTAGGCATGTGGCTGGATTACTCCTAAATCTTTTGGTGACATCAATTCATTATTTGTAGTAGCATTCTTAAAATCAATAAAGCCGATTCACAGGCTTACACAAGTGTATCGTTGAAAACCTTGGTGGAGCACATCCATCACATCGAGTAGCAAAGCACACGATCTGTTCCTCTCCTGCACATTGTTCTCCGACACAACAAAACTGATTCATGGAAAACACCGATCTTGTATTGTAGTCAAGGTTCAGGAGGAGGCTGAGGCCGCAACCAATCGAAAGCGGGAGAGTGGCGGAATCATGGAGTATCTTGAAAACATGCAGACAACCTTGGACACTTCAGGCATGCTCAAGCATGTTTTCACATGGTGTATCAGATCGCAAATCACCATGTAGCCAGGCCATGGGCCCACGACTAGCTTGGCCAAGTATCGATCAATGGAACCCGTTCATCTAGCATCTTGTCAGGGTAGCCAAAGAAACCTGTTCATGTCGGGTCGCAGCTGGCTAGTGGCAATCATCTTGGTGGTTGCTTCTTTCCCACAACAATGAGAGATTCAATGGAGCCCTTCTGCCGGTCGAGCCGTAGTATCATTACAGTCTCGTTCCCTTCATTTGCCATGACAAACAACAATATCAAACTCGTGATCCGGTGATGGCAATCTCATTGTTCCTTTCACGGTGGTCCGTCACAACCTGTGCACAAGACTGACCCAGGGTCGTCCAATCCAGATGTATCTGTTCATAGCTCTTTCGCTTTTGGGATGGTTGGAGGATGGATCCTCGTTCTTCTTCCACCACCAATTCAAAATACTTCTTGACCATCTCCAGCTCGTGGACTAATGCAGTTCATATAGATGTTGAGCAGCGAGTCCCTTCCCTTTTGCTGATTGCGATCTTTGTTTTGAAAGACAATTTCAATGACTTGGACCAGCCGAAGACCTTCTTGCTTCGGCAAGGTGTCAACATCAAAGAATCAAAATGGAGCTGATCATTGATGGCCGACCGTTGTCATTGGCCAAGGTATGGTACGATCGAGTGGTGGGTCGAATTGACATGTCGGAGGAGCAAATAGCATCCCTTGGAGCAGCGTAAGGAACTCGCCCGTGGTAGATATGGTAGCAGCCAGTCTAGTCTATCCGAGTTTCCATTGAAAGATTGAAAGCATAGCAGTGGCTTCGTGATGTGTTAGAGAAGCATCCATATTTCGTGGCGATTGTCTACGCACTGACTGGAACTGGGACCATGAAAGGTGAATGGACCAAGATCCTCATTTTTTCCCATGGTGGCGGAGGCCAAAGGTGTGCTCGTTGCGTTTTGTTTTAGGGATCCCACCGTTCGTTTCGTTGCCTCCTTGATGATGATGATGACGATGATGACGATGAGCGACAAGATACATCTTCTTCCTGGCAAATGGCTTTTCTTTTTCGGTGGGCAGTCTTCTGCACACGCTCACCATCATTTGCGGGGCGTCTTTCTGCTGATTTCTTCCTGGCAAATGGCTTTTCTTTTTCGGTGGTGCGAGTGGTCTTTTGGACTACCGCGCGGTGAACTGTTCGGACTAACCCGCACTGCGGGGAGAATTAAGGCAGGTCACCAACCACTATCATTTGCTGGGCACTTGAGAAAAGGCTCCTCTTTCCTGTTCTGGCTAGTAAATGACGACAGACTTGTTCGGACTGACCCGCGCTGTGGGGAGAATTAAGGCAGGTCACCAATCCACCGTCATTTGCTGGTCAGGACATGCCTTTTACTTTGATGCAGTATCTCCTCATTGGTTGCTGCTGGCCATTGGTTTCCCTTGGTCGTCGTTGGCAACGATGGCGCTCGTTTTGGGAATTATTCGTCACTATCGTCGTTTGTTAATGGCCGAACCATTGTCTAACCCATTCTGTTTTGCTCATCTTTCTCTTACTGTACCAGCACCAGGACCAAGACAAGAATGGACGAGTGTACTGTACGGTCGGTGAACATGGTTTGTGTTGTGAGGCTTTGTCACACTCCTTGGTGGTTACGGTGGACTGTGCTACGGTTGGACACCAATGGTGGCTCTCGCATGTGCTACGGTTGGACACCATTGGTGGCTCTCGCATTGGAGCGCTGTGGCTTCATTGGCGAATTGCTGGGACAGTTTGGCTCATAGGGTGGTGACCACTTATATCCTGACGTTGATTTTTGAGGGTGTCCTTGCTATGCGAAATGCTTCTCCCTCCCATTTGTGTGTCCAGTTCCACCAGCTTGTCGAAGGCCACCAGTCTGGCACTTCCCTTGCAACGACAGTCTATGCTGAACACAAGAGATTCCAGTATCCCATCACTGGATGCTTGGAATATTTGTCTCTCTGAAGATTTGCCTTGTCCCATCACTGGCTTCTTTGGGTGCTCCTGAAGATTTGTCTCTCTGAAGATTTGTCTCTCTGAAGATTTGCCTTGTCCCATCTCTGGATGCTTGGAAGATTTTCTCTCTCTGAAGATTTGCCTTGTCCCATCACTGGCTTCTTTGGGTGCTCCTGAAGATTTGTCTCTCTCTGAAGATTTATGCCACAGATGAATTATCTTGGCTGGAGCTTGCATTCTTGTGTGACCAGAGCAAGGCAGGGATTCTCAGTTCCTTGAGTATGTGGCAAAGCGTGGTCAAGGTGCACCCCAGCTGCCAGAAGGCTTTGCCCAGTGTGCCTCATCAATCCAAGACCTGGCCATCCAAGTTCTTGTATCAGTGTCTTTTGGATGCCACCGCTAACATTACTGCTACTGGCTGATTCTACGAGCTTCAATACTTGCAGTTGCTCCTCTAAGGCAGTAGCTGTCCTGGCATTGGCTTTGCACCCATTGGCTGTGGTGTGTTGCTGGGCTATCTGTGTGTTGGTGGGTTGGATGCATTGGTTGGGTCGGAGGCTATGGTATGATTGGAGGCTACGGGCTCTCACACCGACGGACTTGGGGTTATCGGACGTGGTTGTTGGCTCGTGTGAAGTTCTCTCTCTCTCTTCCATGTATTTGGCACGCAACGATCCCTCATGTTTGAGTGTTGTGTGGTGTTTCATTTCATTGGCGAAGAGGGCTGTCGCTCGAGCAATTGCTTTGCGACGTCTGTGCATGGCTTGTTTGTACAGTAAGATGTTGGACTTTTTTGTTGTGTACTGGTCTTGATCTGATTCGATTCAATCATGCGAAAGCCAGCGTGGTCTGTCGGAGCGTCTGAAGAGTGAGCACCTTGCTTGCACTCACACAGTCAAGATTTTTTTTCTCCTGCTGGAGCTTGGGACAAGTTTGCTTGGTTTGCTGGAGTTTGCTTCCTTTTGGGTCGAACAGATCGACAAAGCCTCGGGGACATATATATCGTTGGCATTGTTGTTGGGACTTTTTATTGGCAAATTTTTCTGTTGTCGTTGTTGACCCTCGTTGTTGCTGGCTCCATTGGCCCATGGCTCCTTCCATTGCTTGGTTTGCTTTTCATGCTCCTCTCATGACTAATGCCGTTCTTTTTTGGTTTGTTATCAATTGTTGCCCCAGAGAAAATAAATGTCAAGTCCGTGGGTTCATGCATCGATCCTTCATTGACAATGTACACTACTGGTACTGTACTGTACATGGCTATTAATAGTGAGTTTGGGAGCGGATCCCAACAACGGAGGTCACGAGGACAAAGCGGGACAACTGGGAGTTTCACGAAAGATCATCCATGATCAATCCCAAGACCGAATTCCTTGATCTGTCCTTATCACTAACTTGTGGCTGCTTGGGGGGGGGGCATTGTTGGATGCATCCTTGACCGTGTGGGTTGGCACCCTTTATGGATCGTTTTTATCATGGCGTGCCCTCTTGACTGGAAGTTTTCAAATCAAAAGCAACAATCAACCACTCTTCGGGTACCTATACTGCGCCCCTACTATTAATATAAACAACCATTTTTACGCATTTTCCTTTTGTGCCCTGTCCACGCTAGCTAGACTGATTCTTCTTGTTCTTGTGTCTATGGAAGATACAAGGTGTAAACGAACGAGACTGTGGTTCCACTGCAGGGCATGGTGCTCCGATTTATCGTCGTGCCTGTGGCGGCTCGGCTATTTGGAAGCATGCAATAAGGTTATTCTGTTGTGATTGTGAGGTTAATCTAATCATCATCTGTTGTGCCTTCTGATGACGGCAGTCTTCGGCATTTGGAGGAGGACGAAACTTAAAACTTGCTGTGGCCAAGCGCACTTAGTAGACTCGACAAAAGAGACACTGAAACGTGTGTAATGACTTAGGGGGCCGAACAAATAGTTGCTGGGAGTGAGAAAGAGCAAGAGCACAAAACCACGAAGAAGCCAACCCACACGCCGTCTTATTTGTGATGCTTCCATTCTTCCATGGCAGTCTCCTGATCGATTGAAGACTGTACGTTGCCGCACAAACCCGTCTTCTAGCTAGTCTAGCCACCTCAACAGTTCAGTTGATTCATCATAGCATTGATCTACTACCGTAGCTGGCTAGTGAAGAGGAAGCAAGATGACGGCTGCTGCCAGGAGAGAAGAATCCAGAGATGCGACAGCTCCTCTTGCCGGTACGCGTACATGTACTGGCTGTCGTAGAAGTACATGTATGGATCGAGCAGCCCCTCCTTCTCTGCAGACTGCAACAAGTGCTGTCAGTAGTGAGTCTACTACTACTACTACTACTACTACTACTACTAGTATGTATTCGATGGTGGTGGGGAAACGGAGTCCGTTGGATTCCTACGACGACTGGAGTGTGGGGTCATTGACGCAGCACTTGTCGGACGACGAAGACGATGAAGGACCCAATTTGGCACAGAATGCCTTACATCAGCAACAAGTGGAACAAGCGTTGCGAGATCAACAACGGAAACAACACATCTTGGTGCTTATCACGGCCATGTTTTGTGCCGTGAGTGTCATTTGGATCTTGTCGCAACGAACGCCGCATCGATACTATCGACCGCCACCCCCTCCGCTTACTGGTACTGCCGCCGTTAGACCCACACAACCTCCACGGTCCACACTCGAGCAACTTGCCTCCATGTTGCCCGCTGACACACAGAAGCAAATAATGCAAACAACTGATTCTCCACAAGGGCGAGCCTGGCAGTGGATCACGACATCATCATCATCATCGTTTGGACAAGTTCTGCCGTCTCCGGAACAATTACTACGGGAACCCTGGCGATTTTCACAACTCTTTGCGCTTACCACGTTGTTTTATGCGCTGGATGGTCCTTATTGGCCCTACAATCGTGCACAGCATCTACTCCGACATCCCAATACCACCCAAGCCGAATGGGACGCGCATCAAAAACCATATTGTGGAGTCTATTGTAATGACGATGACCATTTCCTCAACCATACAAACGTCTCCCTCCCCACGCCAGGGGCATGGAAGTACATTCAACAAATGTTGCGGGCCGCATCACCCTATCATGGAGGTCGGATACGCTCCCTCAATTTGGTCGGCATTGACTTGTCATCTACTGGTTCCAACAACAACAACAACAACAACAAAAAGCTACACATTCCTCCCGAACTGTCTCTCTTGAGATTCCTACAAGAAATCTCATTGGGCAATCACCAGGGAGGATTCCAGCACCATTCCCTGCAGGATATTCTGGTCCCATCCATTACCGCGACGAGACAACTCACGTCCCTCGTCCTGTTGCCCAACACATGTGGCCAAGCCAGTACAATACCCTCGCAGCTGGGCCGCTTGGTACAATTGCAAACCCTCCAATTAAATGGCAATCGCCTCGTGGGGACGTTGCCACGGGAATTGGAACAATTAGCCGCACTGCGCGTCTTGTCTCTTGCCCAAAACAATCTGCGAGGCACTCTGCACACTGAATTTGGATTGCTCTGGCCCCATTTGCGGGTCTGGAATACCAGTTACAATGACTTTATTGGGTCTCTTCCCGCAGCATATGTTGGCATGCCCTCGTTGCAATCCTTGGATGTGTCTCACAATTATCTCAGTGGGGCGTTGCCAACCGATGGAGGTGTCTTGTCCTACCGCAAGAGTACCCTAAGACAACTGTTTCTGCAACACAACAATTTGACCGGACGTATTCCCGCCGTATTACTCTCGAATCGACTGCAAGTATTGGATCTCAGTTACAATGCCTTGGCCGGAAGCATTCCCACTCAAGTGGGATTGCTTGTGGCAGCCACACAGGTCAACCTGAGTTTCAATCAACTCACTGGAAGAATTCCATCGGACATTGGACGGTTGGCCAAGACAAGTCGCATTCGACGACGGCAACACTGGAGGAATGACGATGAGTATGACGTGGGGGATGGAAATGACGAATATTTTGATCCTTATGATGACAATGGCAAGGAGAAGACGAGCACTGTTGTCATCACCAACCTGGTCCAACTGGATATCTCTTACAATTCACTACAGGGAACCATTCCCTTGGTGGAACTGACCCAACTCATTCAGGGAGGACTGCGACTCTTGAACCTCACAGGAAATCCTGGTTTGACAATGAGCAATGATGATGACAGTATGACACTGCAGCTGTGTGGTTTAAATCGTCCCAATTGTACCTTTGTTGTGGCGCCACTGCAGCATAGGCGGCAGCAGTGCTATTTTGGAATGGATTGTGCTTGTGGTACTGCTGCATGTTGGGTGGAAGGTAGGAACGATCCAATGCACAACAATGATACTTCTATGGCTCGACAACCAGAAGGAAACGACATCTTTGAAAACTTGTTTCAGGCTCCGTGATCGACCACCACTACAAGAGGATAGAACTAGTTGAGCTCCCATTGAGCATGTGAAAGTGGCAAGAAAGAAGTGATCTTGGCTGCTTTCTGCATTGTCTTGAGTGCCTTGATCTTCATACCAGAGAGCTCCTCAGTGGACAATGCTGCCCAATTGTTGCATTAGTAGTAACATTTGTCACTTGAATGAGCTAGTCTCGATATCTATCCGTGGTGGGAGAGATAGATCTCGCCTTGATGGAGATAGACATGTGTGCGTTGCTGTTATAATAGAGTAGACATGCACTGCACTGCGCTACCCACTGTCATTAATAGTATAGGTAGGAGACATTTGAGAGATGACAGCAGCCCTGCCCAAAGTGGCTGAAATTGCGCACTTTTAGAGAATGCCCAAGAAATGAGACATGTTGCCACTGTACCAGTACTAGTTCGCCACAATGGCCTGCTCTAGCTATAGCTGTTGCCAATGCTAGTTTCCAACGCGCAAGCTCTTTCCAGTGGCCAGCTCTAGCTCTTTCCACGCACTTCCATACCTTACACAAGATTCAATCACAACACAGTACAACACCACCACAGAATCGAGTCCAATCTGTGAGCTAGCTGTGCACAGTGCACAAAAGGAAAATACATATTGCAAAACCCATGGTTGCTATAGCTGACTTGAACATACCACTACACACATGTACAGTACCGGTACACTATCAGTGGTTGATTGTTGCATTTGTGCCAAGACCTCCTGTTAATAGAAGTGTCATGTGAAAAATAATCCATAAAAAGGTGCCAGGAGAAGGGAGCAGACGCCAGCTGCTGCCAAGACAAGACGGAAGCCCAAAAGCCAAAACATGGGACCAAAACAATGACACCACCAAGAGATGCTGCAACCAGGTACCATGCAGTAGTGTACCTTCTCAATTGATGGACATGACTTCTCTGGGGTACTGGTATGCATCATGGATAAATAAAACAAACAACAGGAGTTAGTAATGAAAGGAGCATGAAAAGCAAACCTAAGCAAACCGGGACAACAGTTTGGTGGACAGGTATCCATCATGGGTAAATAAAACAAACAGCAGGAGTTAGTAATGAAAGGAGCATGAAAAGCAAACCTAAGCAAACCTGGACAACAGTTAGTTTGGTGGACAACAAGCAAACGATAGAGATGAGCCAACATACAACAATGGGCTGGCCAACAAGCAACGATTCCAGCAACGAGCCAACAAGAAACAACAAGCCAGCATGCAACAATGAGCCAGCAAGCAACGACCATGGAGACTGAATGATTCCAACAATGAGCCAACAACGGGGAACAACGACAAAAGGGAGCCAAGGACCAGCAACCAAGGAGGAGCCAGCAAATGATAGTGGATTCAAACCAAAGCAAACTGGGACAACAGTTTGTGGACAACAAGCAAACGATAGAAAAACAAGCAAGCGATAGAGACGATAGCGATAGAGACGATAGAGACGCCAACATACAACATTGGGCTGGCCAACAAGCAACGATTCCAGCAACGAGCCATAACAAGAAACAACAAGAAACAACGAGCCAGCAAGCAACGATACCAACAATAAAGACCAATGATTCCAACAATGAGCCAACAACAGCGAACAACCACAAAAGGGAGCCAAGGACCAGCAACCAAGGAGGAGCCAGCAAATGATAGTGGATTGGATTCAGCTCGTTGTGATCCGAAAAAGAAAAGCCATTTGCCAGAAAGAAGAAGTAGAAGGCATGCCCAGCAAATGATAGTGGATTGGATCCAGCCCATTTTGATCCTCCCTCGGGAGTACTATGGCGAAGGTCCCGCACCACTGAAAAAGAAAAGCCATTTGCCAGGAAGAAGATAGGAAGGAACGGGTCTCGTCACTCATCGTCATCATCATCAAGGAGGCAGAGGCAGCGAAACCACGCAAGGAGGCAAGGAAACGAAACCATACAAAGAGGCGTGCAAGGAGGTAACGACACGAACCGAATGAAACGAAACAAGCAATTGGATCTCTGACAAACAAAACGAAACTTCTCCAATCACACGAGAAAAACCAGGAGAACGCAAAACAGAGGCAAACCTTTGGCCAACACCAACAGGACAGCTGAGTGCTTCAGGGTCGCCACCTTGGGAATCAATGAGGCAAATGCTTATAACCTGCTTGCCTAGCCGCTAGGTAGTATGGCAGAGGATGGCAACGAAAGGCTCCAAGCGCAAGATAATACCATGGTACATCTTCAAGTTTGCAACAAGATCATCTTCAAGTTTGCAACCGATCGTGACGTCAGAACTCCACAATGTACATGTACATGCTCTAGCTAGCTACTACTAGCTAGTAGCTATGATAGCTACCGGTACCTGGTAGAGTACCACACCTACTCGAGAACTCTACGATGTACATGCTCTAGCTAGCTACCTACCTGGCAACTCTAGCTAGTATGTACTCGATTGGCTTCCATTGAATGACGTTTTTAGCCAACCCTCACCTGATTGATTGGTGGCTGTTGCGGTACCACAGTAGCCAGCTAGTACCAGTCTGGTAGTAGTCTACCCGCGCATCAGGGATGGATGCGCTCTCCTGTACCATAGTTTTCTGGCTCTGTGCTGCCATCGGATGATAACGACAGCCTACTAGCTAGCTGTAGGAAGCTCTTCCCAAAGCTTCCATCTATTACCTTTGAAAGCCATAACATATCATATCAGTTGATTTGTGAGAAAGAAAATGTTAACTAGGAGTAAAGCCAAGGAAGGACCTCCCAATGAAGAGGCTGCTGCTGCTCCCAAAAGTAGAAAGAAGCAAAAGGTTTCAAGGGATGACCGTGCTGTTGCTGTTGCTCTTGCCAATTTGAGAAAGGCACCCTTGCCAAATAAAGATCAGTTTGCTTATGAGCTTAATTTCTCACAGGAATACAAGAGTAACAGTATTGGAGGACACATCTCCCGCACGGTGAAGGGATTTGCACAGGCAGTGGCTAGTTCCAAAAAGAAAGGACCTAAGTTTAAGCGTGCCAAAGCAAAACGGAAGAAGACTTGTGCCATTCCAAGGGTATGTACTTTTTATTTCTACTAGCTAGCTACCATACTTGATATGGCTGAAATTACTTGACACAGATAACCATTTTGTTGTTGCAGCCTTCTTTCACCAAGCAAGCATGTGACCATTTTCTGAAGATGGCTGCAGAGGGGCACCCTATATTCTATAGTGGCACGGAGGAGAGAGATTGTCCAAGACTTCCCAAGAACAGAAAGACCATTGTTTGCTCTGCTCCAAAAGATCTGAAAGTCTTGGAGGTTGACCCTGAGAAGGGCCTACACATGCCAGGTGTTTTTACTGTAGTTCCCCAGGCTGCTGTCCAGGAGGTGTTTTGGAGCAAGGAACATTTCTCTCAGTTCTACTCAGCTCTGGACCAGCTCAAGGACCAGAGCAAGAATCCATCAACACCCAGAGGAAAAACTCGAATACCCATACTGGAAGATTCTGAGGGAACGAAATACATTACTGTTGGTACAGCACCATGCAGGAACAAGAAAGGCTGCAACAATCAGATGCGGGGTCTGGATCTTCCAGAGAATGAAGCTGCATATGAGTCAATCTCCAGACTCATCAGAATGACGGAAGCTGTGGCCAAAGGCTGGATTGATTATGAGGCTCTGGTGGCCCTGGGTGTCATGAAAGACCTGGCTGATGTGGAAGGCATGCCACTTCATGATGGGAAAAAGTCCAAACTTTGTGCTGCTTTTGCAATGGGCAAAAACTGTTACCTCAATGCGCACACTGATGTTGATGCATTCCTCTCAATCAACATGGCCATCCCCAAGGACCTCAGTGATGATGTTTGGAAGGATGGTGCAATTTTGAACTACTGGTGCTTTCCAGCTCTAGGGTTTTGTATCCCATTGCGTTGTCGGGATATTCTTATCTTCAACCCCCTTGAGAGCCATTGTATTTCTTCCCGCTGCAATGACCAGCGGGATGAATACAATGTGACCATGTATTTGAAAACTGCTGTTGTGGGTGGCAATGACAACTCTCCTGGAAGGTTAACAACCTTGGCTGAGAAAATCCAAGGGAATAAAGATATTCAAGAGGCAAAAGAATTTGAGGAAAAAGCCTTAGAAAAATAAAATACTCTTTTTAGATATTAGTTTTCTCCTCCTGTGTATTTGCCTTGCTTTTGCCTTTGATAGGACATTGTGGAGCCATTTGTTGCTGTGGTTGCTGTCTGTCATCATTGCATTCTGTGTAGTGGTTGTATACGGGTTGGGAAGCAGTGTTGAGGCCATAAAAATGCTTGGCTGTAGCAGTAGCAGCGTGGATACGGTTCCTCCCTTCGTCCACAACTTGTGTTTAGTCGCGATGCAATCCACAACGTCCGCGCATTGAAGATTTTCCGTCAATCTTGCTCTTGATGGACAACCAGGTCTTCATACTAGTAGTGGATGGTGGTTCCCTGACTTGACTCGTCTTCTTCGTAACAGCTAGCTAGTTGTACAGTACCGATACCGTACTGGAAGAGGGCCAAATAAATAGCCACAACAACATCCTCGCCACTCGCCAGATGATCCTTTAACATGTGGATTCTCCATACCGCACCGTAGAAACTAACTGGAGTCTGGGTCAGGTCGCAAATCCTGAAGAGGCAGGGACGTTGCGCTGTTTATTTATTTTGGCACTTGGATTTCTCTGCTCGTCAACTTTATAGAGGCTCCGCACTGCCAGGACAGGGCGTCTCTACAGGTCTGGGTGAACTTGGTTCCTCTGCTGCACAGCGTTGTGTGCCAAGTGGCGCCCACATTGTAGACGTGCGTTTCCATCGAACAGATCTGTGCGGGAAGATGACTGTCCACCATAGCCTCCTGCCAATGTGAATTGCCGCTCTTACGGAAGTGTGCCTGCTGCAGGTCAGGTCTTCATACTAGTAGTGGATTTCTTGTGGTACAGTACCCTGACTTGACTCGTCGTGTCTTCTTCGTAACATCGATACTGGATCTGCTTCAAGGATCTGCTTCATTTCGTCAAAGGCATTGGACACGATTTCATTTTAGTCGAGCTGGAGCAGAGCTCATTCCCAGCTCTCTCTGATGGAGACCACAACAACCTTCACCAACAAATGCAGGAGAAACACAGTACGTGTATGCTCAGCAATAGTAGCAGCAGCTCCTCAATCTGTTCGATCAGATCATCATGGTCAAAGGAACGCGGCTTGCCAGATCGAAGTCTGCATGGCTGTAATGCAGGAAAGCTGCGAAAAGGCCAAAAAACATATAAAGAAGCACCAGCCATGGCACAATAATGGGATGACCGTTGTGGGAGGACTGCCTGGAAAGAAAGATCCAATCGCTGCATTGAGGACACAACAACAATGGAGGCCGTCCTTTCTCCTTTCCTCCTTGAGTCAAGTCGAGTCGGTTGCTCTCCTGCTGTGGCACCTTGCGCAGGTCCTCTGACGTCGTCACTCCACCCCCCCCATACGATGTAGTCGTCCTCTCTTATCAGCAGCATACTACCGGTATAGTAATGGAAGCTGTGGGCTCCCGAGGCAAATCATTGCATCTGGGCCTCGCCTTACCACCACCACCGAATCCATTCCATTGAATGTGAACTTGACCAACAAAAGAAGGACCCCAGTCCAGTACTGTACGGTACTGTATGCCTGGATCTGTTCGCCATGAACCTCTTTCGGCTTGCAGGGCACAAGGTCGGTTCGGACCAAAAGAAAGAAAGCATGTGATCAACGACGATGGAGATCCTTGCTTGGCTAGATGGTATTTTAGGAACACTGTCTGTCAACTACAGTCTTTTTATTCAATGTTACAGTAGTGTCTCGGACATCCTCTCCTACGGTACAAATTTAATCCAAGCAGATGAATCGGTTGTAACAATTCAATCCCTCGCAGCAGGGTCCCTGATGACAGAAGCATAGAATCTTATATGTGAGTGGCATGCTGTCATGATGATGTGATGGCTGTGGTACACAAACAATTTACTTGGACTTACGAGGTTGCAGTACCCAAGGCGATCACTGCATGGGAGACAAGAAAAGAAAAGAAAAGCAATCTGTGAGTGGCATGCTGCCAATTGCATGAGGTCATTTTGGGATGGGTACAACATGCAGTTCCCTGGCTTACCTGCATGTTCCATCCAAACTGGTCCATCCAGGATCATTGGTAAATCCAGTGTCTTCATTATTATTATTGTCTTGGTTGACCATTGGTGGCGCCTGCTGGATTCCTACCCCATCTTCCTCGGTGCTGCTAATGCAGGTTTCACTATTCATGTGAAAGTCCATGTACGCAATAGCCGTGTCACTGAACTCGTCGCAGCCTGGGTCGGAACACATGCTGGCATCCATGAGAGACCCACAACATTCATGGCCTGCGCCAGCGGAATGGCCCATTTCATGTGCAAATAGCATGGACCAGAATGTTGGATTGTTATTGCCACCAAATGTCAACTCATTGACACCATATCCAAAATGATCATTGCAAAGGCTGGCCGCCCAGGCACATCCTACTGTCCCACTGGCATGAGGAAACCCATGGAACAGGTGTGCAATGTCACGTGGGATATGGGCACGGTTGGTCTTCCAGTAGTCTCGGAACAGCCCCAAGATGGACTGGGTGTCACCATTGCGACAAACACTGCTGACAAACATGCGCGAGTAAGGATCATTCCTTTCATCACAGTAACCTTCCAAATGAGAGAGCCGGAGCTTGGTGCATAGCTTTTCAAATTTGAGACTGGCTTGAGCTACTGTCACCTGCACCACTTGGTTGGCCCGATCCTCGCCGCCCATGACTTCACAGAAACGAGATTCATAGGCAATGGCCACTTCGATTATCTTGAACGAGTCGCATTCCTCTTTCAAGGCACGAGGAGGTGGCTCCAGCAATGCTCGTTCATTGGTGTGCTCGAGGGTATCGCCGTAACCAAACCGTGAGAGCTTGGTGGTGTCAATGTCATTGGAATCCTGTAAAGTACAAGCAACAATGAAGGCGAAAGATATGATTTTTAGATGCAAAGAACAAGCAACCTGTACCTCAGTTACAGGGTTCGGTTCAAGTTGAGATCTTAAAAAGAGTTGAGAACGTACCACCTGGGCAAAGACTTGAATATCCAATCCTTCTGAAATAGGCAAGAGAGAAGACACACCACCTGTAGAGGGATTTGTACGCAAGGCTCGTTGGAATTGCCCAGTACCTGCAGACAGCACCACCATAACAGATGGGTCGTCTTTGGGTGCGTACAAGACATTGGAAGGCAGGGATGGCTGCTGAATACCATCCAACACATACCTCGCATTGCCAGCAAAAACACTGGGCAATGCCACCAAATCGTTGGCTTCCACGGAAAATGTGATCCCATCCAACGTCATTGTCCTGGTTGCCTGTAGGGAGTTCTTCCTCCCTCCTCCTGCCAAGGACTCCAACACTTGCATTGGGTTCGCAAAGTCATCTCGTAGCAAGTTCCTGTTTTTGAACTCGGCGAGAACATCCACAGCTCCATCATTGTCCGTGTCCAGAAGACGGTGGCTCCGAACTCCCGTAGCGTCGACACCATTTTGTGGAAAGAAAACCAATGCGGCAGCAACTCCAAAGAGGCCTGTCATTGGCGCCATCGAACTGAAGATCATGTTGTTTGGACTGTGAGTGAGTGCTCTGGTTGCAGCACTACTTAGCTAGCTAGAAGTTGCGGTTGTGGTTTCGTTCCTCGCTCCGTGGGCTACTGTCGTCCAGAGACTTTGTGGCCCCAAAAGCAATACATTGCAGTAGTAGTTGAGCCCGGTTCTTGGCACAAGTCGGCTTGCTAATCCTTTTAGCTACCTTCATTATTGGCAATTCATGATTTCAAGCGGCATTGGTCGTACCATCATGGTACACGATACTCCGACGCTGTCTGCATGATGTATGGAAATGGCATAATCGCACTTCCGCTACATCTCTACGACCCTCACTCCAATCCTTGCCTTGTTTGCGGTAGATAGGTTCATCCATGTCAGCCAGCACGAACAAAGCTAGCCGGAGCCCAGCAGTTAGGTTGAAAACACGAATGATGCCGCCACAAGGTTGGCGTGAAGGAAGCACATACAGCTCCACACTTTTCAAAATTCCATGAGGTGCGAGACTCCGGTACTTCATTTTTAGCTCTGCTGGTAGGTACCGGTGCGGTACTGGTACCGGTACGTCCTGCCTGCTAGCTGTGCACTAGTAGCTAGCTGGAGTGTTTGTGTGTGACTCACTCCAACCCCACCCCAGCAGCTAGGGTAACTTGTCTGACACCGTTCCTCAGCAACCACGCACGTCGTACTAATCATACAGCCATGGCTAACTTGCTATCTAGCTAGAGAGGGGGAGGAGGAACCATTTCCATTTCCTGTGATCCGGTGAGCCAATACATGTACCAGGTAGTTAGTCTGAGTCGAGTGTCAGCCGTGGCTTTAGTTTCTTGGCCAACTTCATAATGCAAAGTGCGTGCATAGGCATCATTGATTCGAGTTCTTCAGAGGTTTCACCAGAAGCAAGCAGCACCACACAGCACACATCTGTTGCAACCCTGAAGTAGCGGACCCAACAAACATCGTCTTGCATCTGACGATGCTGAGGGGCAGTTCATGTACACCACGTGCCGTTATAAATCCGACCAGCCAAAGCCAAGGCAAGAGCAAACCCTCCAATAGCTAGCAAGGTATTAGTCTAGCTAGCTATTAGTAGAGCCACCAGCCACCAGTAGACACCCGATCACCAACGCACTGCCGTGGTGAAACTCATTCTTGTGCGTGTGTGCGTGCTGCTTGTAGATCGGGATTAGAGAGGACGCTGACGCAAATCATCAGTTTCACATTCGACTGAAGACTGAACCATGACGTTGACGCAGGATTTCACCGGTAAGCACATCGTCCCAATCCCCATATTCAATACTTCATTGAACCAGTGTTACATTATTGCTCCCTTGTGTCATTAATTTTTTTGTCATCTTAGACACTCAGAACCGGGCTTTCCTTTTAAAGCAGAACGTGTACCAGGTATGTAGCTGCGAATGAAAAAACCAGACTCATAGCAGGCATTGGCAATAAAATGTGTGTAGGACAGACAAAAAGGGTCGTGCCAAACATTTTGTCCTAGAGATGAAGTCTTGAAGGAACCTCACAATAAGTAGAATAGACACCTAGAGATTGCCGGGACTTCGAAACATCTTATGCCTCTTCAATGCCATTGGCTATTGTCTCCACGCTTCTTGGCTTCTTACATCATCTGGGTGAGCTCTGGGCGTAAGCCACCGAGCACTTGTTACTAAGCTTTAAAAACTACGTTTCAAGCACCAAAAATAAATAAAGTGAAAGTCACTCAACTGGAAGTTTGCTTTCCGATTTCCAAGACTCTTATCGCTTGACGCATCGATTTTTTGTTCACCTCTCCAACTCAGTCGATGGGTGATTCTGCTTACTCCTATGGTAACATAGTACTCGAGCAACTGTTATTGATCGGAGATGTCGCCCATCCTGCTTGGTGTCCACTGTTGTGAAAAGAGTACATGCTTGTCAGTAGCGAACCATGAAACCTGTACAGACCCGTCTATACTGAAGCCACACCTGGTAGGAATTCAGGAGGTCCTCCTGGTGTTCTTTTCGTCGGTCGTGAACTTCTGTGACCAGCTTGTGACCAGAAGTTTTCTTGCTATTGTACTGGTGACCAGAAGTTCTCTGTCTAAGGGTGCTGTGGGACATTTTGAGAGAAACGCGTCGAATGTCCGTTCAAGAACTTCAAGCCCCAAATTACGGATTCTGCGAACCGCATGCGTCAGAGTTGGCCTCCGAATTGGGGCCATTACTGGCTATTATTTGAGAGGTGTGCTTTGCTACCATAATGCCACTACGGAACATGCCACTTTGTCTTCTTACAGTACAGGTTCAGTAGTCAGTAGGAGGTTTCAGCCAAACTGGGGAACGGCTGTAAGCTTCGTGAGCTCTTCTTGAACGCTTCAACTGGTGTTAAACCCGAAGCTCGTGCTTAGAGGCCGGTTGAGCTAACATCCCTGTATGTTCTTCTGAAGACCAATTTTTTTCCTGTGAAGTGTCCAATAAGAGTCGACGTGGCCTACAGTCCATTGACAGTTCTTTGATCGCTCTAGTAGCTACAGTACCGTACCGTACCGTACCATACAGAGGCACCCAGAATCACTGGGAACTCGTGCAGCCTGAAACCCAAGAAATCTAGCTCTAGCCCGCGAGCTCCAGTAGCTAGCTAGCTAGTAGCCTATCCTAAGTACCAGTAGCTAGCTAGCTAGCTCCAGTCTCTATCCTCAACCTACAGGATGCAAAGGTTGACTTGCACATAATCTATCTTGGCACACAACAAGCAAAAGCGAAAGATAAAAAAAGAGGCATTAGCAATCACTTTTCCAACAATCTAAACTTACAAACTAACTTTCAATTTATCCACCATGACGCCCACTGCCGCCAACAATGCGTCCTTTCCTGTGATGGTCCACAAGATGCTGACTGACATTGATGACTTGACCAAGAACGACCCCAATGAAAAGATCAGCCATATCATCTCTTGGCAACCTCATGGCCGCGCCTTCAAGATCCATGACAGGGAAAAGTTCGCCACTGTGGCCATGCCCATTTGGTTCATGAGGCTCAAGTATTCCAGCTGGGTCCGCCAGTTGAACCAGTATGGATTCAAAAAGATCCAAGACGGTCCTGATCGTGGTGGTGAGTCTTCGTTGCGCTGCCTTTCTTTGCCTTGCACTGAACTGAACTGTAAACCAACGGCTCGTTTCTAACTTAATCTATCTGTCTTGCTTCCCTGTTTTCTCCTTCAGCTCTCTACCATGACGACTTTCTGCGAGGTGATCTCGAGCTCGCTCAGAGCATTGGCAAAGCTAAGCGCAAGTCCAAGAGTGACTCGTCCAATAGCTTGACGGGCCTTGCTGCCACTACTTCTGCGGCTGCGAGCAAAGCCAACCCAGTGTCACCCACCCATGTCAAGCCAGTGTCAAGAACGGTCTCTGCACCCGCCATCGCCCCAAGCAGCATGATGATCCCATCCTTGTCGAGAACGCAAAGCTACCTGGAGGGAAGGATGGCGGCAGGCCATGCTCAGCCCACTATGACCTGCTCCATGCCCTCCTCCGTACCGGATCATGCTGCCATGTACCCTGGCATGCAGCAGCATCCCGGTCGTTTCCATCATTCCGTTCCTACCATGATCCCACAACAACAAATGGGAGCAGGTGAACAGTCTGCTTGTACGAGCAGTGCTTTGGTCAACATGGTCATGCCGGCATTCAAAATGGACCCCACTCGCTTTTCCCAGAACTTGGACGTGGACTTTCCAGCCCAAGTCCAGGAGTTTTCTTCCATGTGGGATCTTGAGCCACTGAACTTTGACAGCTCGACACCACTCGACGAACAAGCCAATCTCTTTGACAATTTGTTTGCCTAACTAACCAAGGCAACATACATTCGTCGGCCCCTTTGCTGATTGTTTCTACCGTGCTTACCATTCCGCACAAATCCTTCGCTCCAGCCATGCACATCCACTTCCTGGATTCATCAATGCCTCGTTCTTCCTTCCTGAGGATGACATACCATGTATACACCGCCCTAACGTCTCTTCTTTCTCCTCTATGGACATAATCCTGCTCCTACATCTAATACTAAGAATAAAGTTGCCTACTGAAAAGGATTCTCGAGCTAGCTACTAGACTAGATTGAATAGGCCGCTTTCATATATTGGAGCAGATGATGCTAGCTCCTAGCTGCAGCGTCGAGGTGCGTGAGGGAAGCAGCCAAAAAACCAAGGCATGCAGTGCGCCCGTTCGCAACGGTAGCTAGTACCGGTACGGTAAGGGTAGGTAAATTGGTGCGGCAGCTACCGGTACATACATGTACTAGCTACTAGTATGGCAAGAGGTGCTCATGGCAGAGATCGATTCGATTCACATGCTAAAGGAGAACTATTCTCCCTGAAGAGGATCAAGACAAGCAACTGGCCTCCAGCAGTGTTTTTGCTGGCTGCTGGTACTGGTTCTTCGCTGGGGCCGCATGCGCAGCTAGCTAGGAAATAGCTAGCTAGTTAGAAGTAGTATCGAGTGGTTTGCAATCTAACAAACGATGATGCGTCCACCGTCATGAAACTCTCCTGTGAGGTGGCATCGTCAGTGCTCTTTTATTGCTGAATTCTGCTTCAAGCGGCAACTCTAAAAATTGAGGACAAAGATCGTGCTGAGGTGGCCAAGCAGCACCATCTGCGGCAAGCATTCTTCGACTAGAGCCCAGTACGTACAGGCAACCAAGGAAAGGAATAAGACTGCAAAGAAGCTACAAAGATACTGCAGAATCCAAGAGCTCTTCAACGCTTCGTGCTTGTGTGGAAGGGGCTGAGCGCCATTGTACCATCGGCCTTCTTGAGAAGGGAATCGGAGTTCTCGATCACTACACAGGGTTTAGGGGTGTTAGCGAGTAGAGGTTACAGACAATAGTACTGGAAAACGTATACAAGACCCCTTTACTATGCAGAGTCGTACTGTAGCTCACTTACTTAGAAAGATTCAAAAATTGAGCCTAACTCTCGTGAGTCTTTCTGTCACCGTTGGAGTCTTGTGGAACAATAGAAGACTTATTCCCAGAGGTGCACCGTACCTCTGCAATCGAACGACCTCACATTTTCGAATCTCCGTACGAAAGATCGCGAACGTCGTCAAGTCATTGGATTCCTACTACACAGTCAACTACAGCAAAGCTAGTACCTCACCATGTTGCATAGTGCTAGTGTTGCTTTTAAGGAATGGCTAGATGTTAACAGTCGCTACCCATTCAATGAGATTCGGAAGACCAGGCAGAGCTATGAACTCAAATATGTTTTGTTGGTAGATGAAACTGACAGGGCAAACAGGTACAGTCAGTACTTTGTGCTAAAGGTAAAGTACCTTCCCAGTGTCATGGTTGAGAAACTCATAATGGAAGAAAAAGCTGTGCCCATGACACCTGACATGACCTGGATTCTGGAGACCATGACTGGATGGGGAGCGAGGCAGAGCTCTGAGTGGTACAGTGATGTCCTTGCTCTGCTTGCTTTGGTAGTGGAGGAAGGAGATCCTATGACAAAGAAAGAGTTGTGCAGGATGATAGTTAGACCACTTATGAGGGATGCTCTCTATAATCAGTTTGGTGTGTGGGAGTGGGAAGCCAAAGAGTTCTTACTTACAGAGTGGAGTCACTGGTTTGACACTCAGTGCTGGAGCAAGCACAAACACAACTTCAGTGGGATGGTGATCAGTAGCCAGCAGTACATTATCCACAGGGCTTCTCTCACTGCCCACAATGGAGTCTTTGCTTACTCAATGCCCTGAAAATGTCTCATGTCTGGAAAGAAAAGGAAGCAACACATGTAAGATTGTTGTTGTTTGTTATCCAATAAGTGTCATAAGTAACAATAGTCAAACTTACAGTAGCTTGGTACCAATCTGCCACAGTAGAGACTTGTCTAGTGTGGATTTCTTTACTGCAAATTGGACCAAAGCCATCATTAGGGCCATGGAACTGTTTCCTCTCCATGCATCTTCCACAGTAGTCTCTCTTGCAGCTCTGTGCCACTCCCTCCACAGCAGTGACATGGTCGCTCTTCTTGTGGCCACACTTGTTGCAATACTTCCTGCTCCTGAAAATCATTCTTCTTCTTGGTCTTGGTGGTGCTGTGGCTGGAACAGCTGTTAGAGCAACCCGGTAAGCAGCAGTGGCAACAGCAGGTGTGAGAGTTCCATTAGCTGCAGCAAGCGCTAAAGCCCCAACTGCAACTTCAGGATTCAAAGTAGTTGGGTTGCCAAAGGGAGTAACTCCATTGTTGGTGTAAGTAGCTGGAGTGGTGTTGTGGATAACCGGTTCTGCTGATGCTGGAAGGGAACGTCTATTCTGCCGTAGCTGCTGATCTAACTGTTGTCGGGCTTCGTTGTCGGCTGGTGCCGCTTGAAGTGAACTCAACTCTTGCACCTTGTCATAGTGCTGCTGTAAAAGGGAGCGGCTCTTGTATCGCAGTTGAACCACACCGGATTGGTCACCTTCCGTACTCCACAGCTTGAATCGCCGTGAGACTTCGGCATTCCAGTCTCGTTCAAATGATTTGTAACTCCTTGGTCCTGTTTGAGAACCCCTGTTGTATCGGCTTTTCCACTCATCAAACAACTGGGCTTCAGCATGGTCAATGTCAGTTGCAGGAGTTGTGCTATCAGGAGAGCGAAGAGGTATCCATTCACAATGATTGGTGAGGCGGCGAAATGCCTGCAGTGTTGACTCATTGTTGTTGTTGGCTGGGAGTAGCTTCGCCAACTCTTGCTCGATCAGGGCTTTGTTCGCTCTGTCATTGGCAGCAGCTCGCTCATTCGCTTCATTCAATTGAACTGCTTCCCGGGTTCGGCGAGTGTCGGCCTGCTGGGCCTCATTGTATTCCTCCTCGCTTGCAAATACTTCGATATCTAAATCATCGCCCAATTGGCCACCAAGAACTCGCTGGATTTCTTCTTGTGATTCGGGAACGGCCTCATCTTCATCATTGGCCACATCTTGTTCCTCGCCATTATCATCTGAGCCGTAGGCGTCTACAGCACCATCTGTAGGATTGGACACTTCGGTCGTTTCTGGAACTGACTGGTAAGAGAATCCCATGAATTCGGATGCAAGACCATCTGCCTTCTTTGGTGCTGGTAGGGAGTATGGTGGCTCTTTGAATCCTACCTTTTCGGCATAGGCATTAAGAAGCAGCAGCTTCTCTGTATTTAATATCTTGAAATCAGTGGCACCAAGCCTGATAACAGACTTTCTGTCATTGCGCTCCTCAAAGAAGCAAGACATGAGTCTCTCAGCGCGATGTATACCTAGTAGCGATTGAATAGTTAGACAATGGTAAATCACTTCAAGCTGATTGCACCACTGGATCATTACTTACCGATGTAGGTTGCTAGTAGCAGCAATGCAAGATCCAAATTGTCTCGTTCATTGGTGTTTGTACCACGAGCAACGTACGTAATGTCACTGTTTGGGTTGCGTCGGAAGATATCGACAAGGCTGCTTGGAGGGTCGCTTAAACATCCAGAGTCAACATGCACCATCTGCTTTCGAACAATCTCAGTGAGTTTCCAGTTCTTGAAAAAGAGCTTAGGCCGTGGTGAGTTGTCATCAGCTCGGCGCTGAGACAAAACGCGATAGGTCTCTGTATCTTTGTTCTGGACGTAGTTCAGCACTGCTTCAATGTTACTCCTTAGAGTCACCTTGTCAGGAATTATGGAATTCGCTTCCTTCAATACCTCCTTAGTGGTTGGTTCTCTCTTCAGCTTGTCTTGTAGCTTCTCCTTGGATCTCTCGAATTCCTGAGGAGTAATGACAAATAGAGCTCTGGACATGAGTCCTCGGAATATTCCAGCTTGAAGGGAAGAGCAATCAACCATCAGTTTGTTCCATCTCTTCAACCAATGAAAGGGATCAAGCAAAATGAGTACAGAGTCGCCAAACAGCTTTCTCAGTATCTTCCTCACATTGCAACAGTTGTCAACATAAATGACCTTGATCGAGTTTTCCACTGGACACATGCTTGGCCGTTTCCTATCTTCATGCCAATTGGCATTCAATCGATTCCGGAGACGCACCAAGTCTTCTTCAATCTCGCTGAATGATTCAGAGTGCTTCAATGCTTTCCAGAAAACTGTCAACCCATCTTCATTCTGAATGGTGACAATGCATTTGTATGGCTGGAAGCTGCATCCCTGCTTGGTCCACACTCTGATCTTCTGCGCCAACTTGTAATTGAAGTCAATCTTCAGAAGCGTCGCTGTCAACCCAATCATCTTGCTTTCTTGGAAGGCTTTTCTGTGCTGGAAGTAATTCATGACCAAACTGTCAATACGATACTTGGACAGGATTCTCCCATTATATCCCGGCTTTGAACCAAACTCGGAGAATGGAATAGGGCCATTATCTGCAGTCTCCTCCTCCTTGGATTCTTCTGCCTCCTCTTGATTAGAAATCCCATGTTGGCGGCGGTAATCTGACAAGGCATCAACACTGCGATTGTAAGAAGCTATGGCAGCTGTCACTTCTTCTTTGCGCACTGTGACTGTTTGCTTCAAGCCGTCATAATGCTTCTCAACAATCAGCTTCCAGTTGCGCAGTGGCTTGATGGTTCTCTTGTAATCTCGTGGATCTGCGGCAAGCAGTTCGAAGCAGGTCTCTATCCCATTTTCCCTCAGTTTTCGAATTTTGGTTGATCCAAGGCCTTTCAAAAAATTCTTGGACCCATGATGGTTGTGGTTGTCTTTCGAGGATAGCATGGATTTAAACGTCCAGTCACTGGTAGCACGGCCCTGGGCAGATTCCACCCGCGATCTTGCGCTTCGAATGTCTGCCGTTGCCCTGTTTATCTTGTTAATCAGACGTTGCTCTTCACGGTTGGTGGTTTCAGCTGCTGGCAGCATTTCCAGAATAGTTCTCTGGCGCTTCCTTGGCCGTATTTTATCTAGGCCGATTGCTGTAAGATAAAGCTGGTGATCTTCATAGTACGTGACATGCGCAATTCGTTCTAGCTTCTTCGCGATGGCAGCTGTTGCTTCCTTGAATGAACTCTCGATTATTAGGCCATGCAACTCTTCGTCAACTGCAAATCCATGACCCAAATAGAATGTGAAGAAGCCGTAGTACAGTGATGAGTCAAGTTGCATTGACTCCTTGTTATATCCAGCAAAACGTCTACCACATCTTGTGCAGAGATAAAGCACGGTGTCCAGATATCGAATTCTTGATACTCCATAAAGAACCTTTGGGCAGTTCACCCATCGGCATTTCTGTAGATCAACTGCATCTCTCTTCTTGCAGTGTGCGCAACATGGGACATGGTTTGGTACAAGTATATGAGGTACCCAAACAGCAAGGGGTTTGACATAGAACTGTTCTACGGTGCTCTTGCTTCCACGCTGATCAAGAATCATGCTGTCGAACCGACCTCCTTTCGTCGGGACAATGCGGCGCCAATCCCTTGGCGGCTTGAAGAATCCCTTCCAGTCATTGTCAATTGCATCTCTTGTCTTCAAAACAAAGCGCCATTGCGCCTCTGAGATTTGCTTTGGCTTATTACGGCGGCTCGCCATGGTGTCACTTCCACGATAAAATGATCAATTGATGTCATTGGAGCGAAAAACGTTCAGACGTTTGGTAAGGTTAGGGGATGAAATTTCGGGGCTCTAAGTAAGAAATTTCGAGTGCTTTCGGGAGTGTGGAAATAGAAGTAAAGTTTAACCTCAGAAAAGAACGTATATCGGCGTCCTAAGGACATCATAGATTTAAGCAGAGAAACGGCGGTGACATCAGAGGAGATCATTGGGTTGGCATTTGGACGCCAACCTCCTCCCCCCTCTTCTTTTTTCCTCCTGTGCGGGACCAACTCATAGCAAAACCGGTTTAGGAGTATTTCAAGACCCCGCAGCGTGCGAAAGTGCGAAACGGCGAAGTCTCGAATGCGACTTTGAAATAAATAGAAGAGGCAATATATCCTGCTGGTATGTTGGCAGCCAACGCAGCCGCCTCTGAAACCAGTTTCAACTCATGGGTGCCTACCAGCCTACTACAGAGCTAGGTAACTGGCTAGCTTCCTGGCCTGTAACGGGAAGCTGGAAGCTGGAAGAGATGCAAAGAAGAAGACAATGACTTACTTGAGAACTCTTTTCCTTCAACGAGCTATCATCACATCACATCACATCACATCACCACCCGCCTTGCTTCACCTCAGGCCTGCCAAGAGCTGCGAGCAGAGATCTGGCAACTGTAGTAAACAGATGATAGAATCTATCTGATGAAAATTATTGAAATGACTAACCCTGCCAATGGTTCACACAGTCACACAGCTGTTCGCACGATCTCTGGCTAAAGCTTTATGCGTCTCAGCAGCTCAACAGCAAAGCCAGCCTTCTCTCGTTGAAAGAAAGAATGGCAACAGCAAAGACTTACTTAGTTTCCTCAACTAGCTATCATAGTAGGTAGCTTGCTGCTGGTGGCTGGTGGAACATATTACCGGTGGAACCCTGAACCTGGCCTTCTATCCCCCTAAAGATTGATTGGGCCATTCAAGATTCAAGGTGTGTCCATTGGCACCAAACTGGCTAACCAGAAGCTTGGCGTTCGCCGCGTGCGTCACAAGCTAAAGAGTTCGACCAAAAACTTGGTTTATTTCATCAATCCCTCAACAATCAACAATACTGTACAGTAGAGACAGTACCAGTATCTGTACCAGCTACCGGTACCGGTAGAGTCTACTCTTCGTACCGGCATTGATTGAGAGCTGATTGAGCTGGTTGTTTGGTTGTTTGGTTGTTTCGAGTTTCGAACCGCGGCTGTGTATCGCTGTCTTGGTGAATGCTGAAGTGCCGCCATTTTTCGTACAGGAGTCTACTAGCTAGTAGCTCGCACAGTACAGTACATTACGGTACTAGTACGGTGTACATGTTAGTACGGTGCCGTGAGCCAAATCCCGCAAGATACCGATTTGTGATTCATTCATGTACCTCCTCCCAAACAAAGATGGCGCTATGTCCAACGAGTTTCAACCCAAGGAGTAGACAGAGGATCTTGGTAGTAGGTGCCACCGGATCCGGTAAGTCCACGCTAGCATCCATCCTTAGCGTTCAGCTTGGAATCTTCTACATGGAACTGGATGACCTTTATTGGGCTCCAGGGTGGACTCCGTCGCCCGACTTTGAAACACGTGTCCAGCAAGTCTTGCAAGATCATGAGAGTTGGATTGCAGATGGCAACTACCGTAAAGTGCAACCTTTGCTGCTGGATCGTGCAGACTGTGTGGTTTGGTTGGATTATCCCATTTGGGTTAACTTTTGGCGTCTGTTGCGTCGCTGCTTGCACCGTTGGTGGCATAATACACCGTTGTGGTCTTCTCTTAATCACGAGATTATATGGACACATTTCACTGATTGGAACAACTCTTTGTTTGTCTGGCTTTGGAAAACTCATGGCCCTATCCGCCAACGATACCTGGAAATGAAGATGAACGATGAATCTAGTGTGGATGGTGGATGCACAAGGCAATGGATCCATCTCCAGTCACCAAGGTCTGCTGAGCGATGGCTGGATACTATTGATTGTCCTTAGAACGAAACAGCACGGTAGGGTTTATCATAGCCTCCCTGCTACGGTGAAGCTGCAGTAGTAATGGAATGTTCAAAGTCATGTCGTCTACTTGTGCTTCTTTTGTCTATTGGTTCTTCTTTTGTCTATTGGTTCTTCTTTTGAATAGCCAATTCAATGTGAGAAGTTCCAGCTTGCTCAGAGAGGACATGTGGAAAGAGTGAATGATAGGATACAAGGGCACAAGCAATCCCCAACATGATCCCTGCCACAACATCACTGGCATGGTGCCATTTGTCAGCAATGCGACTGCAGGCCACATAAGCAGCCCAACTCCAAGGGACGAGACAAATGGTCCATAAGGCCCATGGTCTCCACCAACTGTAATCGGCGCCTGCAAGAGAAGGGGGCGACACCAGTAGCTTCATTTGGCCAACCAGGACAAGGACAAGAAAGGTCATCCCACACCATGACAAACTGGAATGTCCAGAGGGAAATGAGAGCTGTGCCTCAAGTACCTTCTTGGCGGCGGCCGTGCAGGTTCTGGATACAGGATCCCATGCACAGATGTGAGTAAAAGTTGGGTCGTCTTCGCAGAACAAAATATTTCAACATGTGGGTCAAGATCTCGCACATGCTAATGCCAGTGAGCAGACCGGAAACACTGGAAAGAGTACAGTTCCAGCTGGACTTGTAGAATGTATGGGTCAGAATCATGATAACCACAGGCAAAGAGATGCAGGTCCGGAACAAAAGCTTGGAAGGGACGGCTGCAGGATAGACCAGTGGGTGATTCAGTTCAAAATTCACAATGGTATCTCCACTGCTCAGCTGCTGGTAGGGATGTTCTCGAGTGTACACTTCGTCATGGGGAGGCACCAGCAATTCCTTGTAGTAAATACCCAGTACGTAGATTCCCAGGCTTATCCCGAGGTTCTGTATGGCCGCCCAACTGACCCCCGTGGAAGAAGTTGTGCTACCACGGATGACAGGTTCTTGGAATGACGATCTTGTGCTGGCACTGAGGTCGGTGGACAATGTCACACTGCTCATAGAACTGACCTGACGGTCCAGCAATATCATGTCTTCTTTTTCCTTGGGTGGCATTGTTGCTGCTCTTTGTCCACAAGACAGGACGCGATTGTGTTTTTGGTGGTGCTGTTCAAAATGACAAGAAATCAATCCGTCCATCATTATTCTTCTTGATTGCCCACTGGCAACCCTCATCGTCAGAACAACCACGTTTCGTCTTTTCGTGCCTGGCATTGGAAGACAACCATCATACATTGCAGTGTACTAGTACATCATCCTTCCTGGTAGAAGATATGATTTCCGGGTCTGTGATTGGCTGTTCAATCACGCTAAGCACACAATAAGGTTAAGGCTTAATGATTAAGAGTTCACTTCGTGACGGTTTTAGGAACGTCTCAGCGCATCCATTTACATGTAGCTCCCCAAGGCTGCCCCCCTAGACAATATCACCAAGCAAAAGTCTGCAAGAAGGCTGCCATGGGGCTGGATAGTTGTCTTGAGGTTTGGCATGACAGGAGTGCTGATAGCTGGTGGTGGGGGTGCTTGATAGGTGGCTGAGTTGTACAAGTTGGTACAGTGGGAGTAGTCTTGACTGTGGTAGTGGCTATTGGAGCAGACAAAGGGCAAGTGTGCGTGGAGTATGTAACCAGGGGTGGCTTCTTCCCTCCAGGCAAGTACCAGTACTGAGGTTACTGGGAATAGTGGGTTGAGAGGGAAGCAGGAGTAGATGCAGTGGACTTGTCTAGAGGACTTCTGTTGTTGCTTGTGGCTGGCAGCTGAAGTGACTGGGGCCTGAGCATTTAATTTACTTTCGGGATCTTAAATTTGGTGAAAGGCTTGGGTCTGGAAGAAATGGTTCTGTCTTCAAGGTGTACTGGGGTGGAAGTTCAGCAGCTGTCAAGCAAGTCGATGTGGGAAGAGATGAGGATGAGAATTTTGACAAGGAGGTGTGTGCCTACACCAGGACCAGGAGTGTGTGGGGCAAACTTGTTCCAGAACCCTTGTTTCTTTCTGAGTCGCCCTCAGGCGGAGTCAAGTTTCTAGGGCTACAACCTGGCAGGTCCCTTAGTGATGAGGAATGCGAGAATGATGACCTCTTTTGCCGGCAATGGCAGTCAGGCCTTGCTACTCTTGAAAGCAAGTTCGGAATTCGACACAATGATGCCAAAGGCAATGCTATAGTCATTGAAACCAATGGTGAAGAGAGGCTTGTTGTTATTGATTTTGAGGACTGGGAGGATCTTTTTAATTAACTAAATCAAAGAGAATGGCTTCAGTTGCATCTCTTTTGGATTGTCGCTTCCAGCACCCTGGCTTGTTTTGGAGTGTCGCTTCCAGCACCCACGGACGGATTGGATCGATCAGACATGTAGACACAGAGATTCTAAATGATTCTACCAGCTCAGTACGCCTAGTAGATGAATTGGATGGTCAACGGAGACAGAAGGACGCAACTGTGGATCCAGCAGCAGCTTCGGTACCATTGGTGGCGCGGAAATTGATGAGGCCGAGCTTGCAGCTTCATCTGGCTTGGATCTTGGTGTAGATGAATACCAATGATGTGGAAGGGTTAGTTTCAAGGATTCTGATAGTGCGGATGATGGTGCCAGAGGACGTGACATGAACGATTCCGTCTTTTGCCAAGGTGGTTGTAGTAGAAGGCTCAAACTGGCCCCCTTTCTAGCTTCAACAACTTTTTGCCCTACAGACACCTCATCTGCGTGATTCGGTGGCTTCCTCAGTGAAGACGAGCGATAGGATCCTGGAGGTTCCATTGGTTGTCTCTTCCCGAAAACTAGGCCAGACAAGCAATGGGATCTGGTCGAATACTGCAATACTGCCGTTGGATCTTGGGCCCATCTCATTGCATTACTGTATTTGGCTGCTGCCGTTCTCCTCGCTGTGATCTGATCCCCTTTCTAAGAGCCGTGCCAGGGGCTTCTTTACTCCACACATTGAGATCCTGATAGTGCTCCATCAGCTGTTCATTTGTCTGCGTGTGATATCAGCTTGTGGCTGCCTGCTACGTCGAACAGTACATCAGCACCAGCAACTAGAGTAGTCCCAACATTACTAATCCACTCTCCGCCAAAAACTCTGCAAGTTCAGCACAAGCTAGCTAGCCGCTCGTACTTTTTGATACGCAATTAGATATCCGAGTCACATTTCTTTGTCATCATCAGCAGCACTGATGGGATTATCAGCCTTTGCCGGCTTAAATCATTCCTGCAAAGCACGCAACAGCTAGACTAAGGGCAACAGCAACGGCCCTCCACCGTCAACGATGAGAAAGAGTCCAAGATCATCATTATCGATACCTACCGTACAGTCGTATCACTCCTAACGCCACAAGCATCCACGTTATGAGAGCCTTCGATAGAGAGCAGCTTCCACATACCGCTCCTACTGCCTTTCACGGCATGGAAGGTACCGGTACGGATCGACCAGGCGGTTTCACGTTGACTGATGTCCGTCGACCACCATCATCCTCCCACGATGAGGAGGCCCTCAATCTGAATCCCACAAGCTACCGTGATGAAGGTTGTCGACTGCAGTAACGCCCTCTCAGCGTGGATCGATGGAACAAGGCACTAGTAGTGGGCACTCGACTCTTGTGCCATAATTTCATTCATCGACAACAGATACACCTTATTCTATTGTCTTGCACGTTCAACAACTAACTACAACAAACTCATCACCATGAAGGTCGATTTCTCGTGGACCTCTTTGATCTTTGTGATCTTTTTCATCCTTCGGAATGACAGTGTCAACCGCAAGGAGTTTCAAGCTGTTCAAGCGGAGAACCACCATCTCCAAAACACGGTGTCGTCGCTTCAAATGTCCAATTTGAATCTCCAGCACACCTTGGCATACAACAAGATGGAGTACAAACTGGAGTTCTTCAAGCTCAATTTCATGTTGAACCAGACCAGCACTTCATTGGCTGAGCTCAAGGCCAAGCCCGCATCCTTCTTCCAGCTTACCTACGAGTACTTTTATGGACAACAGGCGCACCATTTTGAACCTCCCGCTGCCACCAGCGGCAACTTCACCGGGGACCCCTTCTCGTTCACTGGTGGCGGTTTCCATCCTCCTCCGCACCAGAATGTCACTCAGACGCCATACGACAAGATTCTGGATGCATACGAGGACATTGCCCACAAGGTCGACTTGACTACCCAATCCTGCTTCATCTTTGCCTTCAACACGGGTGTTGTGGTGGGGTCCAAGACGGGGGATGTCTGGCGGAGCACCATGGCATCTTGGAATGCCACCAAGGCATCTTGGAGTGCCGCCAAGGCAACTCTCCAAGGCTTTGTTTCCAAGACGGATTCTACGGTGCGGACGAAGGTTTCCAACACCTGGATGAGCACCATGGCCTCTTTTACTGCCACCAAAGGTGCCATTCAAGGTTTTGCTTCCAAGGCGACTGCCAAGGCATCGTCCAAGATCTCCAAAACTTGGACGAAAGCCAAGGCCTCTTGGAGAGCCACCATTGTTTTGTTCCGCGGCATGTCTGCCATGGTCAAGTCTTGGTTGCCCTCCCTCCAGTGGCCAACTCTCTCACAGAAGAAGAATAAAGCTGTGAAGACTAAAGCTGAGGAGCTCATTGATGAGGGTAACAAGCTCATTGATGACTACTTCATGTACTGCTCTGAGCTCTTTGGCATTACGTGGTTGGAGCGTCATGGAATTTTTCTCGGAAAGTTTGTAACTTTGGACGAAATTCAGAAGAAGCGAGGAATTCTCCAGAAGCAACACCACCCCGACAAATTGCGAGTCGATGGCGACACCATGTCCCAGGCTCTCAATGTGGCGTTCGATACCCTCAAGGAGGTGTATCTTTGGCATGCGCGAGGGGATCGAAGAGCCCTTCGCATTGCTGCGAAAGGTTTAACGTTTGACAAGGCTTGGAGTCAGACCAGGGCTGTATGGTTTTACAGCACCAAAAATGAAATTCTTGCTGAAAAGTATCTTAAAGAACTCAAGGAGCTGCTGAAAGATGCCTACTTTGATGAGGCTCAAAGCTCTGCGGGAGACGGACAATGAATGAATTACTGCGGTTTGTGTGATGGATGGTGCTGATTGCAATGGCTGTCTTGATGACGGTCTTGGCGGAGCTACGCTGTTGGTTGGTTGATTCTGGCGCGGAACGATTGGGGGCGGGGAAGAAGATGGGAGTTGGTGTTTGGTGTGGCTGTCATTGTGGAGGCAAGGTGTTCGGTTTGGGCGTGGATTGATACGGTTCGATGTGACGGGGATTGCGGATGTGGATTCGTTGTGGACGGGGGGCTGCAAACGGTGCTCTGTGGGTCACATGTTGCCAATGGTGGCTTCATATCCTGCAACACCTAGGTCTATACAAACCTGTCCGGGTGGGATTGTCTGGCAGCTGAGGTCTAGTCGTGTCTAGGCCCTGCATCGTCACATGACTCTCCCCATCAGCGGTGGTGGTCCCTATTCTGTGGTCCTTGTTGCGGAGGATTTGTGTTGGTTCTTGTTTGATGCGGGGGTCTTTCTTCTTTGGTGTTTCAGTTATGTCGGTGCTACTCTTCTTTTCCAACCCTCCCCTATGGTTTCTTTCCTGGATGACGCTTTCTCATCGGTTCGGCAATGCCCAATCGTACCGGAAGTTAACTTTTGCAACTATTCTACTAGTCTTTTCTTTAAACATATATCAAGCCTTTCTTGTTAGTCCTTATACTGTCCATAGTTCCGTTACTTCAAGCTTAGTTAGTTTCCATCGTCCTTGATGGCTCCATCCACAGCTTCAACACCATGCATAGAATTGAATCCAAATCTCGGAACCGATGCCAAAGTGATTCTGCTGGACTCCATAGCTAGTGTCAATGGCTGCCCGTAGCTTTTCTTGTCACGGCCGTCCCCTTGCACTCGAGCTATCTAGCAACATGTTGCTGGCTGCATCAGCCAGGCAGCATTCGTATCCAGAAAGCTTTTTGTGTCGTTGGATGGTACCGGTCCGTGCCGTATCGTCAGAACGTCTCCAGAGCTCATTTCCTGCTCTTTTGCGTATAGTAGCGGCTTGCCTTGCCAAGTAGCTATCAGCTTGAGGACAAGCCACTCATCAACGCCTGAAACCTTTAACAATGCTCTCTAGCTAGCTCCGGTATGGCAGATGCACTTGTACTACAATCTGTCTCCATGCATGCAGGCATGACGAAACTCCTTTGCACTGTGTGATCCGTCAGACACTTCAGGTTTCTCTCAGGGCAGTGAACAGACCTCTGGTGGCTGAATTCGCCTGCAGCATCCGTGACACTAGCTAGAGCTAGATCCTCGCTGTATTATCGTTTGCTCATGATGTCCCTGTGCGTCTGATGCCCCCCAAACTGAAGCGCGATGCAAAAGAACTTAATTAAGCAGCCTGTGCTGGGTTACTAAAAATTGTCATCTTGAAAGCGACTCCCTCCACTCATTTTTTGGGGTCGGCATTCTCACTGCCTTTTCGATCACCCTAGCACCATCCTTTCCTCGTCAACGGGGCTGGCTAGCTAGAATACATAAGTGGATTATCCACCGGAAGCCAGCAGGGGCCGTCCTTTTCTTTGCTTCCCATATCCACAGTACCGTACCACTCTCCTTTCATTGTTGAACTCCTTCTTCGACCATGGCCAAGAAATCCAAAAGCCGTTCCTTTTCAGCTGCTGCGACCAACACCCGCCATGACCCGTCAAGTAAGCCAAGCAATAACAAGGCAGAATATCTCTTGCAAGGCCTACCCGACGCCGAACGACGTCATTTGGAACGTTGCACGTTGGATGCTTGTGCTATTAATAATAATAATGCCAACAAGAGTGATCGCGACTCTCTGGTGAAACAAGCCGTGTCCATTTTGGAACAAGAGCATTGTCTGGTGCTCCACAATTGTTTGTCTTGCAACGAAATTCAAGTACTGCAGGAGACGTACGGCGCCCTACGAGAACACGGACAAACGGCCATTGGCGAAAAGGATCCCACGAGACGGAGTGGTACTCGGCTCTACAATTGCTTGTGTCAACTCGGTCCAGCATGTGACTTTTATGACTGGAAACCTGGAGCCGAACAAGCCAGAGCCTGTTTGAATCCGAAGGCGTCATCTACATGTAGTGACTCTTCTTATTATGACTACCAGTATTACCAACAACAACAACAACAACCCACCAAGAAGAAACCCCTGTGGAAGGAAATTACGGATCATTTTCATTTTACCCACATTGCTCGCGTGGAAGTGGTGACCAGTCATGTCGGGTGTCGTGCCCAAGGATGGCACATTGATGGCGTTCATGGGTTGACTGTCATTATGCCCTTGACAGATGTGGGAGTCCGACAGGGTCCCACCGAATTGGATTTCAGCATTGATTTTGTCGGTCTTTGGGAAGGAGATCCCAAAGTACGCAATGCCGCTGACGCTGCCAAGCAAATGCGAGCCGTCATGCCGGCCGGATCCGTCCTCCTCTTTAATGCCAATGTCAGTCATCGAGGATCCGCCAATATTGGACGGGTGGATCGACCCATTTGTGTCCTCGATTGCAGTCTCGAATCCACCTGTTTGGCAAAGGGAGGACCCAGAGATGTTTGGTCGGTATAAATATAAACAAAAAGGGAACGAAAGAAAATGCTACCATACGAGGAATCAATCAACCACAACCAGCACGGAGCATCCTACATACAGACGATGCCACAATGTCGGCTTCTTAATTCAAGATATTGGCGCAGAGCCATCCATCAATCAATCAATCACTCAACCGCGGTTGAGACCAACATGAAGCTTTCGCGGCTACAATTTACCTTGTGCATACTCTGCGTTGGCACATTTCCGACTCATGGTACGTGACGTGTGGCTTTACTACTTACTGCCTTTACAAGATACAAGAGTTGTCTTGAGGGAACAAAAGGCAGATCGGAATATGTCTTGCGGTGGTATATCATTCTTCCCCTCCGAAGAACCTCTTCGTGGCAAGGTCACGTATCTTGACGTAATCAGTAATTAATTACACAGGAAGAGCATACCGTTGGGGTGCCATCTATCTTCCAGTGGCAAGTTCAAACGTTTGCCACAATCCATCATTCATTTTCGGGTGGTACGTCTGTTCCTTTTTGCGCGAGACAGCGCTTGGGCCCAACAGATGCTTTCTTGACCGATTACTGTACACAAATAATTGGGCTTGCATGGAATGGAGGAAGGAAGTCCCGACCTGACCAGACAGCAACAAACCATGGACGGCTGTACATGCCACTACTATGTTGGTTCTTCAGGGTCTCCTTGCTTGCCTTTTGCGTTCCATTATTTATTTGGTCAAGGCCCACCGTCACACTGTTGGTGGCAACCGTTCAGAATGACATCCACGCCCTCTGCAATGCGTCAAGAACTTTCACAGTTTCTGTGGATCTGTATGGATTGGTAGGAAGTTCACTGTATGCAACAGCATAGCATCAATCCAGAATCGAATCGTCCCAGCATTGCATAATGCATGCTACATCGATGAATAGCTTGAAAGCGGGCTACGATGTGGTTAGAGTGGACTAACCAGTGTGGGAATGGACTCCGGAGGTCAAATGCAGCATTGGAGGGACTCCAGCCTGACAGCCAAGATTGAGTAGACCAACTGAAGGAGGAATGGATCACAACTCGATCACGACGACCGGGGGAACCAAATTCCACAATAAAGACATCAAAGGTACAATCAGTACCCCCACGCCAGAAACCGCGGAGGAGAAAATCTGTGGATAAGTCAGCAAGCTCACCCACAATTTGACTGCGGTGCTGAAGAAGAAGTCCACTGTGGGAGCAGGAAAAGGCATGGTGGAGATGAAACTTTTTCTTGCAGCCATCACAGTGGGGTTGTAGACCTGGAGGAGTCGAGTCAATCCATATTGGAAGTGTGGAGTGTCATAGAACTTGTGGGAAGAGAGGACAGTGTCATTCTCGGGCATGGGAGCCCAGCACGACAAGCCCATTTGATACCCTCAACATGGACTGCAGTGGCAGCAGTTGTGATTGTGGCAAGGGTCTGCTGAGCCTATCAGTCACCTTGGCCTGAAGCCAGGAGGAAAAGGCGGCGGCAGATCCAATGAAGCCACCCAGGTGTTGGCGACCTGAGGTGAACTTGAAGCCGAGGTTTTTGCGTCGCTTGTCTTTTCCTACAATCCCATGTCAGAGTGGGCCAAGCGAGGACAGTCAATAAGCTAGCCTTGATGTTGCTTGTCTCATGGCCTCGGACGACCACTGATATGTGCACAAACAGTGATGGATACCCGTCTCAGTTTTGTAGGCACTGTACCGGTACTACAAGCTTCAAAGCAGCAATACCGAGGAGGACCAGTCTCTACAAACATTGTGTTACAAGCTTCGAAGCGGCATAAAGAGAAGGACTTGTATAAGGTTGTACAGAGAATATGAATACAAAAGCTAAATGTTTATCTGAGTGAACAAGACAACGGACGCATACCAAGCTTGTTCCTCATCAAGCCGTTGGCCAGATGACAGGTCGTCCTTGATGGCTGGCTCCTGCTTCCTTAGAATCTGCCTGCCTCAATAATAATGAGACAAAGCAGCAAAATGTTTTTCTTCTCCTCCTTCAATATCGCTTGGTGGATCACCACCTTGTCCTATCCTTGGGGCAGCGCCAAACAAGATGTTTCTAGCTCCTCGTGAGACGGTTGAGGGAAACAAACCTTGAGGCAGGCCAGTCGCGGCTGCTCCCGAAGAAGGAAGTAGAAGATGCAAATCTCGAGTTTGCTGCTGCAGTTCCTGTTGCTGCTTTTGCATCTGCTGTTGCTGCTGTCGGATCTGCTGTTGTAGCTGAAACTGGCGAAAAAGATTGTCCCTTTGTAGCATTGCCCGTAGATCCTGGTCCAATTCGTTGGCAGCAGCCGTGCTACTACTGAGCAAACCTGGGAATGAAAGATTGCTGCGACCTCCTTGTAATGACGACAGGTTTCTTGGAGGAGTCAGCCCAGCTCTTGGATTCTGGAGGGGAAGACTGCGGGGTAGAGATTGTTGCAAATAGGAGTCAACCACAGGTCCCGGCGTAGCATGGCCACGTTCATGGGTTGTCTTCGGCTTGGTGGAGCCTCCACTACTAATAGCTGTGGGGGTCAATTTCATCTCCTTCAGAAGCTCACGTTCACCCTTTCTGAACTGGGGACTCTGAAAACAAATGGCATTCCTGGGCATTGCATGAAAAAACACGCGTCGAAAGCCCCTTCAGGAAACAAGCAACAAAGCAAATGGATTAGACTTGGCATCAGGTCGAGAACGATGGTATCTTGCGGCGGGTACTTACCATCGATTCAGAGAACGAATAAAGGAGGTCAGCTTGGTTCCACGAAAATGTACATCGAGAAACTTCTCCTGTGCTGTCTGAGAGTTCAAGGCAAAGCTGGTGCCATCAGGATTCCACCAAATCACACCATTGAGCTCTTCATTGTTGAGGTAATCCATGAGTTTATCAGGTAGACGAGCTCTCCCTTTCTTGTTAAGGACCATCTCGTACGGTATTTTCCCTTTCCTGTCCATCTTGGTGGCTGCCGCAACAAAGCTTGTCTCTTTGGGTGTCTTTTAGTCCGGTAAATTAATTTTGAAGTTTTGGCTGCTTCCTTGGGTGTTTTTGTGAGCAAAAGTCTTAGAAGAGCTCCTCGAAGTGATTGTCTCTGCTGAAAAGCTGAAAAGGAACCTAAAAGGATGCCCCCCACTTGGTTTTTTTGGAGGGCTGGGATCGGAGTGGCAGGGTACCGCGTGCGTGACATTGTGGGTAAAGCGTAAAGGCCTCGCCCTTGCATCGTCAAGCCCACTAGACTCTGTGATGCGGGAATTATGCTTCCACTTGAGCATTTCCTTCCATACCGGTACCAGTACATACATTGTAAAGCAGACTGAGCGAATCTTCAATGGGATTACCGCTGATAGAGGTGGAATGTGGAATGTATTTCTGGTGTTTCCGAATACACACAGAATGTTTTGGATTTTGGATTTCCCGCATTACTTCGTTATTACCAGTGAGTTTGACCACTGGGAAGAAGAGCTTCCTCAGTGCTCAGTGGCCAAACTCGTCACGAAAAGGGGACCTTGCGACATGAACATTTCAATCACTTCTAAGTCCTTATTGAACAATTTGGTGCACTGATCGTAAAAAGATACTAGCTATAGACTTCACCTCAACCACCAGTACTCCGAGTTGAATGTACTGAAGGACGATTGCAGAGCAGCGTCAATAAAGCTCAAGTAAACAACCAACAGTTACTCTAAGTACTAGAAAATAGCAAAGGAGGTGTGAGCGTGTGAGCTGGTGAGCTGAGTGTGTGAGTGTCAGCTGTGTGCCCATCGGTGTTCCTCATGATTCCATGCGCTGTCAGGCGTGTAGCTCGAGCTCAGCTCGTCAGCTCAGAGCACTATCTAGCTAGAGCCTCTCAGATGCTGCAACGGCTCAGCAGAAGAGAGTCTCAGAGCCGCTCTGATTTGTTGAAGGTTCTGGCAGGAGAATCCTGTACCTACGATAAAGGTTTAAAGGACAATTTACCTGGCTTTTGCTGGGTCGCTTCGTGAGCTTTTCTTTTCCTTCTTGTGCCCATTCCTGTGCGATCTGGATCGACAAAGCTGCTTTTTAGTAATCATCCTTCAGTAGAGATTTGTCTCAAGCGGCATGAACGTTCTACTATTGAGTAGTAATTATTTTGTCAAAGTCAGAGCTCGGAGCTTGAGCTGCTTGCCAAGCTTTGCCAGTTGTCAGTGATGAGCAGTGAGCAGCTCAGTGAGCTGAGCTTAGCTTGTCTGGGCTGAGCAAAGCACACCCACCCGTACCATATCTTTGGTCAATCATATGTCCTTTTACAAAGCTGAAAACAACTCTGCATCTGAAGATCTGATTCCATTCTGGACTCGACTCCTCTCCTCCGAATGTCCTTGCGGTTTGGTTAGATAACTATCATACTAGCTAGCCAGCGGTACGTGGTACGTAGACAGGATGTTTGCCAGTTTGTTACTTTCTCTGGCGAGCTAACCAGTATCTTTTATTATCCAACAAGCGAATTGTTTAATATGATGTAACATGATGCAATAGCCTTGCTTGCTTTCTTCGGCAGTGTGATTATTAGATACCTTTCGTTCTACAGCACCACGACCGTCACATTGGCGGCGTGCCACGGTTGGTACTGCGTCTCAAGTGAGAGTTCAATTTTGAAATGAAGGGTAGATGGCCAAAGTTATACTCAGTACGGTGGTACATGTATCTAACTGTATCTTTGAAGAGGAGGGCTTCAGCCCAAGCAATATGGTACTTGAGAACCGAACCTGTGTGATTCACGAAGTCGCCGCGAGGACCAACCATGGTCCAAAGGCGAGCACAGGCTGTGAGGAACCTTAATCGGCTACTAGCACCCCCGAGACCCGCCTAGGCGCCGCCCCAGGGAGAACGAATGGATGAAAGAGCCGAAGGAAAAAAGAGGATGAACCCAAAATGACGGGATCGAGAGATTTGTTCAGCTGGGAGAGAGAGGACAGCCTTCTAAGAGTGCTCTGCCGCCAGAACTCCACAGGAAATGTTGACTTCAAAGAGCAAAGAACTACGAGCAACCCCGACAATGACACAAAGACAGAAACCCGTCGACCTACCTTGCACGAGCCCACAGAGGAACAACCACATGACGACACCTTTCCCGGCCAATTGACCAACCAACCAACAGGGACAAACTTGGTGTGAATGCCACGGATGAATCACTTCCCAATTGGAAATTCCTCATCGCAACCAACAAGAAACGGCTGCAAGAGCACTGGGAGAGGTCATGCACCCACCACAACTAGAACCACGCGGATCCACCAATCACCAACAGCAACAGGAACCACCAACAGGGACAAGGTTGTGGAGTAACCCTTGGATAATCATGTCAAAATTGAAACCTCCAAAGAGACTTTCCAATCAAATGTAAGGGCCTGGAGCACTAGGCAACCAACCAAACAAACCACATGAACCACCAATCGAATGCAAGGCCCATGGAGCACTAGGCAATGGAGCACTAGGCAAACCAACCAACCAAACCACAGGAACCACCAACAGGGACAAGGCTAGGCAACCAACCAAACAAACCACCAGGAACCACCAACAGGGACAAGGTTGTAGAACTCTTAGATCATCATGTCGAAATGGAACCCCTAAGAGACTTTCGATCAAACCAAGGGCCATAGAGCACTAGTCAATGGAGCACTAGGCGACCAACCAACCAAACCACAGGAACCACCAACAGCAGCAGGAACCACCACAGGCACCGCCACAGGGACCAACAAACCACAGGAACCACCAACAGCAGCAGGAACCACCACAGCACCGCCACAGGAACCTCCAGAGGACCACCACAGGGACCCACCACAGGGACCACCAACAGGGACAAGGTTGTAGTACTCTTGGATCATCATGTCGAAATTGGAACCTCCTAAGAGACTTTCGATCAAATCCAAGGGCCATAGAGCACTAGTCAATGGAGCACTAGGCGACCAACCGACCAAACCACAGGAACCACCAACAGCAGCAGGAACCACCACAGGCACCGCCACAGGGACCACCACAGGAACCACCACAGGGACCACCAACAGCAGCAGCAGCAGGAACCACCAAGGAACAAGGTTGTAGAGAACTCTTGGATAATCATTTCGATGCTGTTTCACTAGCGGACCGTTCCTTTGTGTTGTCGACAAGAGTGTGACCGCCAACACTTGCCGAAGCGACCGTTGCTTTCGAAACTCGAACCTCCTAACCAACTGATCGATCAAGACCTGAGACGTTGGGAACTAAAGGAGATGAGACGGTAACAGTCGTTGACCGTTTCGAAACGGGCAACGACAACAGCACCGGAAAAGTGTCATCGTCATGAGCCCACCCCGACTATAGAACCACCGCAAGATGACTCGAGACGATCAACGCCACAGAGGAAAGGTAGGCACCATCTAGAGTGAAGGTGACCAAGCGGACGTGTAATAGCGCGACGTTGTTCCATCATTGTCATCGTCATGCACTTCCGAAGAAGAGGGGAGTTGTGTTGAAAAAGCAGTGGACGACAAAACGAACGATTTTGTTGCTTTCGCCTCAAATGAAACGCCAACGATCGATTTTGATTTTGATTTTGAAATTCGAAAGGCTCTTTTGTTTTGACTTTGCTGGTGCGAGCAAGAGTTTCAAAATGGGTTCGTCGGTGTTGTCGTTTTCAAAATGGGCTCGTCACTCCGAACGATTTTAGATTACGATTGTTCAAGTCGTTGCCTGAAACGATCGGAGGCAAAGGTACGTACTAGTACGTACGGTTTCGAGAAGAGGAAATGGGTTGGAGTTGGAGGAAAAGTGATAGTTTAATACATGAAACGGGCATTTGGTACCGGTAGACTGAGACTGCTAGTACAATAGCTAGACTTCGGTGGGTGGCTTCCACACAAGCTGCTTGCCGGCGAAAACCGCATCAAATCGAGCAGCTCTACTGTACGGTATGGATCTTGCTACAGCATGGATCATGCTAACGTTACGGCTTTGACCCGAGACCCCCTTTCCCCTCTCCAGAGTCTGATTCGATTCGTTGGATGCTGTTGCTCATATACCGGTGGTGGAGATTGCCGTCGGACTCTCTTGTAGTGCATGGCTGAAGAAGAATGCAACCTGCAGTGTCTACAACCACTGACCGGTGGCTGCTCAGTGCCTTTTTCGGTTTTTGCTGTTTGAGGAACAAAGACGCAAGGAGGGGGGACGTTGATAGCGGGAAATGGATTGCTACAGAGCAGTCACGGAGCGGCAATCAGAACTACAATCCCCATTTTCTAAATCGTTAGGATGACTGACAATTGACTATATACATGTATTTAGCTAGCTCGCTCGCAACTACACGTAGACATCACTGGACCCCATGGTCACGAGTGGAGGTGGCTCGTCGCCATTCTGCCGTCCACGAGGTTTCCGGTTCGTGGCACCAATGGTAATGGAATGCCCGCTTCCATCCGAAATCCCTTCTTCTTCTTGTCGTCGTCGTCGTTGTTGACTGCCTTGATCAACGTTATTGCTCCTTGCATCCTGTGTGTAGTTGGACAAATCGGCCGTCATGGCCGTGTTGGCCGATGAGTGGAGTTGCTCCGTCACCTTGGCTGCAGGGTTCCTGCTGCTGCTACTGTTTCCCTTGAGCATTTGGAAGAGTTTCTTGACAGGGTTTTTCTTTTTCTTCTTTTTGTCGGATGCCGCTGACTTGTTGATGTTGTACTCGGCTGGTGCGTTGTATGGCAAGCTGTTATTGCCAAGGTCCAGAATCACGTCGTCATCATCATCATCATGTACGTCGTCGTCGTCATGATCGTCTTGCAGTTCTTCGGATGGTTCAATGTAGTTGACGGAATCGGAGAATTGGACGGTACTGCGACTGCTACCGGACGCAATGGGTCCATTGTCATTGCAATTTTCTTCATCCTCTTGTTGCTGCTGTTGGATGCGGCCACTGCGCGACTTTCTGCTGCCATTGTTGTGAGTCTTGGAGAAGCTACTGCGCGATGCCGGTACCGACGATGCAATGGTACGATTGTCGACGAGTTGTGTTTTTGCCGTTTCCGTGGTGGCTTGTCGTTTGAGCACATCCTCATAAAAGAGTTGATCGAGTGTGGACAGGTTGTCTTGTTCGTGAATAGAGTCTGCTGCCATGGACGTCTGTGAGTTATTATTGTTGTGTCCCGAGATTTCGAGCTCATTGCGAAACGACTGCGAGAGTGACATGGTGGAGATATCTTGCAAGTTTGTTCGATGACTGCTGCCTCCTCCAATGACACTGAGTGTGAGACTGTGCTCCGACGATGCTCCCAAGTCGTCACTATTATGATGACGGCTGCTGTTTCGTCGAAGTTGTGCCAGTTGTTCTGCTAGTTTGTCTTGAATCTGCGTGTGAAGTGAGTGATTGGGTCTTGCGGAGAGTCCTCTGAGTTTGCATCCACAGACGGGACATGTTTTGTTTCCTAGGTGAATCCATTCCTGAAATACTTGCTGTGAGAGTGTATGATTGCAATCTCCCTTGACCGAGACGGGATGCGTCATGATCTTTTTGGAAACGGGACAAATGGCCCAGGAAGGAATGTGATTGTTTGCTGCAGTCGTACCGGTGATGGTACTAGCAGTGGCAGTGGAATGCAGGGAAGCATTGGTGAGCATTGTGGCAAAGGAAGCATCTAGCATGGCATTGGTTTGACAGGAAGCTTCCAGCATGTTTGTCATGGTAAGGTTGGTATTGGTTTCTGTTTCATCAAAGGATAGCAGTTTGTGAAGGAACTTGTCTAGATACTGAAGCGCTTGCGTGGCCTTGTCCCTGCTACTGTTAGTAGAAGCATCCAATGCTTCACTACTGCATGTAGTAGTGTTATCTTCTGGATTGGCGTGCTGCATGACTTTGTGAAATAGCTTGCGCTTATGCCTCTGCAGTACTCGTACCAGTTCCCCCGATTCTGTTTGCAGAGAGGCTTGAATAGTCAGTGGCAAGGCAGCGTCCGAGTGGAGAACGTGCGCCTTCTCAAAAGTTGCCTTTTCCATGAGGAATTCCATTCTAGCTTGCTGCTGTTTCCATAGTTTGATGGTGATGGTGGTATTGCTTGGTTGTTGCAGTAGACTTAGGTATAGATCCCCCATGGCTTCTGCCAGGTCCACAAGCAGATCTGGCTGTTCCACAAAGAATAGGACAGGATGGAGCTTGACCATGCGCTTGACAATGTTAGCTACTCTCTTGGAGTCCTTCAGCAAGGACTGCAGCTCCAAGCCATCTTGATCATTCTCCTCTTGAGGAGTATCCCTATCCCTATCCCTAATGTTGGAGTTGGATTGGAATTGTTGCGTGAGAGAGTCCATGAGCTGCTTGACAATAGATAAGGATGGCACAGTCAAGGCTTCTGTAGGTTTCTCTAGTTGTTCTTGGCATAGATCGTGTACATAGCTAGCAACGGCCAGAATCTGTTGGTCCAGAGGAGCTGTGCACTTGGGCTTGTCCTTCTTATCCTTCTTCTGCTCCTTCTTCTTCTTAACCTTATCCCTCTTGCTGCTCGTCTTGGCAATGGCAGTGGTAGTGGCAGTGTTACTACCGGTACTAGTACTAGTAGTAGCCTCCATGGTCCCTTCTTCTGCTTGTCTTCTTCTTCTTCTGGCTGTTCCTTCAAAATTGGCAGAATTGGCAGAATTGGTAGAAATGGCCGTTGCTGAGAATGGCTCTGCTGATAATGGCTGTCGCTGGTGTGGATGTGGACGTTTGCTGGGTTTGACTCTCCAGAGCTGAGTGTACATTGCTACCAAGTCTAGCTAGCTAGCTAAGAGCTCTAGGTAGTTTTAACCATCGACAATGATGTGACGATGATGTGATGAGATCAGATGCTACCGACAGATCGAAGAGTAAAAGTGAGATGGTCGGTTTTCGAAGGTTCCGCAGCCAAAAGATCCCATCTTCTTGCCATCTTGGCCGTTTCATTTGATGGGTGGCCGAACATTTTCTTGTTTAAAAGAGGACTCGTAAAAATGTGAGACTCTACTGGATCATCACTAATTAACGATTGAACCGTCACTTTCCATGAGGCTTAACGATCAGCACTCGTGATCAAAATTTGCCATTATTAAATCAAAGAAAGGGTCGTAGAGTAAAGAGTTATGGAGTCATTGCTTTGTCAGATCCAGTGGGATCTCCGCGCAGCTAAACCAGACCGTGACCTTTTTACCAGTCACAAGCTGGCTTATTTCTATTCCTACAAGGTACGGTGCCGTCTCAGGGTATGCTACATGTACGATGATATTATGTTAAAAGATGACCCACCATGAAGATGAAGATCACTTCTCTAATTACCATCACATTCATGGCCAACTTCTGCAGTGCTGAATTATGCTATTCCATCGATGTTGCCGCCACAGGAACCACTGTTAGAGAAACAATTACACCCCCAACTGGAACCACCGAGATTGTTTGCGATGTCGGCTGTGACAGTGACGGTTCTAGAATCTTCTCAGTTGTAGTGTAACCACCATTTCACACATGACATCCTCAAGTGTATACCTAGGATATTATTTGACACAAGACGGCACCATGATCCTGGTCATCAGGTGTTATTGCAATAATCTCAGCACTTCTGCTCCTACCAGTACTCCCGCTCCTGCTCCCGCTTCTTCTTGTTTTTCTAACCAAGCCACTGTGGCAGTGCAACAGCCAGGCCAAGGGCAAGGACAAGGTTCCCATACCCGTAAGCAATAGGTGTTCGAGGCAATTGCAAATAGCTTTGCAAATGCTGACACCTCCGGCTAGCTAGTGCCACTTATTTGCCAACAGCCACTGCCACCGGTACGCTTGGCATCATGGTCACTGTGACCCCCCACCGGTACCTGGTACCACATGGCACCTATCAGGCCCTCATGCAAATTGCAAAACTCTCCTCCCATCTATCAGCCCACAAAATTGAATTAAGCTCTTGAAAGAAGAAAGTGTTAAAAGCCGCCCACCCATGAAGATGAAGATCTCTGCACTCCATCTCTTTACCATTACACTCATGGCAGTGATGGCCATGGTCCGCGGTGATGCTATCTGCTTTTCCGAAAATCGGAAAGATGAAGCAGGTGGTTATCTCATGTCGCCCCCTCCAGATGGAACCACACATATCCAATGCAGGGTTACCTGCACCGGTCCTACAAGTACAGTCAGCGCTGTTGAAATTCAAGTAAATGGAGTTATACGGGATAGGGTTGCCAATTGTGGGCGCACCACCCTTAAGGTTCCATTTGAATCTGGAGAGATACAGCTGTACTATGGGGTAGACATAAATGGTGTTAGCATCGATTGTGTTTGCTTTGGGGCCGCTGGCCCTACTGCAGACGATCCGTCCTCTTGTTTTTCAGAGGAAGCCACTGTGGCAGTGAAACATCCGGGCCAAGGACAAGTCCCAGAACCCACCAAAATGGCGGACCTCAAGATTGGAGACATGATCTTGACAGCCAACAACCGGTACCAACCCGTCTACGCCTTTGCTCACAATGATGCCACGACTGACATGGAGTTCCTCCAGATCCACGCCACAAACGGCAGAACAACAAGAACAAGGAACCTTTGGAAGTCACTGGTCAGCACTTGATCTATTTGCAGGGCAAGGGTGCTCCTGTCACGGCCAAATCCATCAAGGTTGGTGATTGTCTCGCCCATGTTCAAGCTGGACATGGACGAGGAGGAACTGCTCTTGTCACCAAGATCAAGACTGTCCAGCGCCATGGAATCTATGCTCCCCTGACTCAGGATGGCACCCTTGTGGTGGATGGCATTGCTTCTTTATGCTACATTGCCCTCCAGCCCAATGGCGATCCCCAAATGATGGAACTAAACGGCTACTCTATGGTTGCCTGTTCTCTCACCACAGTGGTTGCTCACATGTCATGACCTGCTCGTTTGGTTTGCACCGGTGGGATCAGCCCCAAATGGTGCCACGAATACAATAACGACGGTGTGGCACTTTTGTGCAGATGGCGTTTGATTTGTCCAACGGTTCCAGCCCAGCACTGGGTGGTTCAGTTGTTCCTTTTGGCTGTCTACTTGGTGGTTTGTGTCCCCTTTATGCCTTGGAGCACTTGTTTGGTGCAACGGTGGCTGCTGCTGTGGTTGTTGGTGGATTGGTCCTTGTGGGTTTTGTCCGTGGAATAATTCCTGTGGACCCATCAATGGACTTGAAGAAGAAAGCTTGAAGAACGCACAACCCTGGCCCAAAATAGCTATATGTAACTTTTTGAAAATTACAAAACAAAAACCTTGCAACCAGGAAGCGTCATGCTAGTTCAACATCGCCTAAAAGCATGACTCAACCACCCATAGCTTGGGTTCGACATGGGCTTCTGATCTCAATCGTGCATGACCTTTAAATCCGACCCTAATTTAGGGTCGGTTTGGGGAAACCCGTCCCTAAATCCGACTGAATTAGGGTCGTTTTCGAAACCCGACCCTAAATCGAAACCCGTCCCTAAATTAGGGACGTTTTTTCAGAAACCGTCCTTATTTTTAAGAAACAGTCCCTATTTTTAGGGTCGGTTTTCAAACCCGACCCTAATATTGGTGCGTTTTCAATGTATTTACCATTCAGTCCCGTTTCGATTTAGGGACGTTTTTCAAACCCGACCCTAAATCGAAACCCGTCCCTAAATTAGGGACGTTTTTTCAGAAACCGTCCCTATTTTTCAGAAACTGTCCCTATTTTTAGGGTCGGTTTTCAAACCCGTCCCTAGAGGGAACCCGTCCCTAAATCCGTCCCAAAAATAGGGTCGGTTTTTGTTAAGGCATGCACGATTGAGGAACGCTCCAGTTGAAGCTTCTCGATGAGAGCAAGTCTGTTGAATGACCGCACCAGTAAAATACCAGAAGAGCTATTACCCGGCTGGCTTCCGTAGCTAATTACCCTACCGGTACATAGACTCTAAACCCCCGTTATTGATTAATATTACAAGGACAGACCGTCCACAGTTTTCCCTCAGGCTTTAACGCCAATCAGTATCAGGCCAAATTAAGGCTAGCTGTGGGTCAAATGTGACCTACGCTTATTTTTCACATGGGTCAAAGTGACCTATGCAGGTAGCCACAGGTAGGTCACAAAAGCTTAAAAAAACCCAAATGAAAGTTGGGCAATGGCGCCATCCTCCCTCCAACCAACAATAATTTGGATCCAATGCCGGCAATCCTTGCTTGCACAACAGAAAGATATCGTGGCTACAACAGAAAGGATCCAAAAGCTAGAAGAAGACTACAACCAATGCCTTTCATTATCTCATTATCTCAGCAGGCATCATGACAACTCGCAACAACAAGGAAAACAAAGGAGAAATCAATTGGGCCGCCATCATGCAGTCTGATTGGGAACACGACATCAAGGTCATCGAGCAGTTTCAGAATGAAGGTGTTGTTGCTGACGTTCCTCTCTCTCAGAAGCACGCCATTGCAGTGAAGAAAGAGCAAGAAGACAGTGGTGCTGATGAAGGAGAATTCGAGTTCGGCAAGGATGAACCAGCTGATGCAGTGGGCGGTAAGAACCTCAAACCAAGAACACCAACTGATTATGGATTCAAAGTCGTGAGATTGACTGACCTTGTTCCTGACGGCTTTCCCCAATATCCAAATGGATCTCCTTCCTTCCCTCATGGCGATGATTCACCTATCTACCCCAACCACCCTGATGTCAATGAATATGCTGCCGCCGATCCAACCATCCGACGAACAAATTTGCCCCACAAACCCACAGTCCTCGATTACAAGAAGAAAGAGTCTGAGCCTCTGGAGTCGAGGACCTGTCGATATTGCTTCCAGGCGCCGTGCTATATGCTGCAGGACATGATGGGTGGTTCGCTCTTGATGACTGGAGACATGAAGAAGGATGAAGGATATGACAACAACAAGATTCGGAAGGCTCTCTATGGGGAAGCCTCTCGTATGATCAATGGTCGGCTTGGCCCAGGAAAGCGAATGAAACTTCCAGTCTGTGTGGAAGGTGAGATCAAGGATTGCTACCCCCGAAAGAAGACTGATGCAGAGTACATGGGCTTCAAGGCGAACTAGTACCGCTACAATCAGTCAGAGAGGCAGTAATCAATCAGAGAGTGACTGCCGGATTAGCCAATCGCCAAATAGTTCAATGGCGATTGACCCAAAGAAATGTTCATCGCCACAAAGTAGGATAATGTCTAGTAAAAGTGATCACATCTGTGACATATAGCGTTTGGAACTGCTCTCTTAGAATGTAATTAGGCTAATCATACAGCTCATTCTCGCTGCTATCCATGTAGACACCACCATCACCAGCATTGTTTTTCTCACTGTCATCGCTCGTTTCCTCGCTGGATTTCTTCCCTCCTTTAGCAGTGTCCTGTCTCTTACGCTTTCGAATCTCTTTGTCTGGTTTACCGTAAAGCGTTCGAAGTGTCTTCCAGATTGGGGCATTCCTACAGATCGATCGTGCCCCCTTGCAGTGTTTGGGATCTCGAAATTTCCACAGAGCAACACCATCAGGATGATGCGCAATCTGGAAGCACGTTTTCTCCTGGAATTGCTGGAGATGGTGAATCTTCCTATCAGAGTCTGTGACAATGTGATTGTGTGCATAAATTCCACAAACGGAGCAAACAGCAAGCCCAGTCCTGATTCCTGTCGCTCCCAATTTCGGATCAAACCATTCACCATTCTCTAAGCGACAAACAAGGCATCGCTGCCTTGCATTACTCTTCATCTTGGTTTGGAGAGGAAGGTGATCCTTCATGATATCCTCCTCCTCTTGGGTGTGATGCTTTGTTGTGACTTCGGGCTCGGTGTATTCCAACAAAGACTCTGCCACGAAAAGCATAAATTCGTGCCTTTTCAGCTGGTTCCTGTTTCGAGAAGCTCTTTCCTGCGCAGACAAGTTCCAGGCAATGTGTGCATTCATCAACATCACGTCAAGGATGGCAAGGAACACTCGCTTATACCACTTCTTGAAGTGGGCTTTTGTGGAGAAGCCACCAAAGTGAGCCCGCATTTCGTCTCCTTTGTCCACACCAAACATTGTTTTCTGGTAGCCAATCATTACAGCCGGACAGTCCAGCTGCCTCGCCAATGGACCAATCTGTCTCTTCACTGTGCCGATGGTAGTATCGCTCCTGGTGCTGACCATTGTAACTACCTTGTTGTCAACCCACTGCGTCATAATTACGCGATTGACTCTGTCGGCGACTACCTTATAAGCACCACGACCATTTTTCTTATCCAAGTCCAACAGATGGTCTGGAAAACCCTTTCTTCTACGGCGACAAGTGCCCGTACTGTAACAACCACATTTGGTGAGCAACAGAACAGCCAACTCGGGGCACATGTACCGGTTATCCATTGCAATGTGTCTGGCGCCACCACCATCATCGAATGTTGACATCACTGCATTCATAACCGCTTTCTGTGTTGTAGGAAGGTCTTGGATGCTCTCATCAATGCCGACGTTTGTTGCATTCCTGCCCTGATAGACATCGATATTGAATATGGCGTAAGTTGAAGAGCACGCAAGGATAAAGAAGTCCACGCGGAACTTATTGGGTTTGTCCTTATTGTACTGTCGAACAGGACAAAAGCGGGACCTGCAAGCAACACCACCCTCATCAAAAGCGCACTGAGCTCCTGCTTCGAAAGTGGATTTAGAGGCACTATTGGTGGCATTGATTGCTCTCCTCAACTGGTAGCATTTGTCGCTGGTACCGGCCATGTCTTTATCTTCTGGATGGAAAGCCGACCTTATTTGCTTGAATCTCTGTAGTGTCATGTGCCGATAAGCCCACCCTTCACTGCCTTCGATTGTCAAGGCCTCTTCGCTGTTACAGAAACTTATCTGCATCGGTTCTTTCTGAAAATATGCTGGGTAGCCGCCACCATCCATGGGAGCCAAAGATATCTTCAACAAGATGCCTAGGAATTGCACTACGCTAAAAGCTAGTGTAAAGATCTTTCGAGTGTTTTGAGTTTGAGAGAATGAAAGTTATGAGAGGATTAGAAAGCTATGAAAAACTAATCAACGAGAGAGATCCACAATCAAAGGATCGTAGATCTGAACTCCGCGGGAGACTGTAGAGTGAGATAGAGTAGGTGGGTAGCAATCTACTACTCCACGATCCAAAAAACGGAACGCGTGGAAGATTCGTCTAGCATTTATCTAGTAGCGTGGAAGTACTCCACGTGGCTAAATATCTAGAGCGATGTTTCATCATCAACCTAGTATTGACTAGAGCGGTCATTGAGAATTCTGTCTCCAATGACTATTCGCGAAGGACTACGTCATGAGTCGAACTCAGACCCTATCTAGGATCGAGTCGCGAATAAGGCTAAGAGCCGTGTATTGCAGAATACATGCATCTCTTTTACACTTATGTCTTTCCAATGGCCACCACAAAGCTTCCTTTTCCGATGGTTACCCAGTAGGTTGTTCTTCGCATAATCGTTAGATTCCCTTGTCAGTGCTGTCACGAAGCCTCTGCTACAACCAGCACGTTGGAAGCATTCGAATGGATCTTTCCACCGATCTCCCACTCCTGGCTTCAGCTTAGTGTCACCCTTTCGCATGTTCTTCCTCTCTGTAAAAGGCACATCCTCAGAAGTCACTGATTGGAATTTCCATTGCAGTTTCTGTGCCAGCTTGCCGTAGGTGTCATCTTTGGCGATTGTTGTTGCATCGGTAGCTTGGATTTCGTAAATATCGTCATCACTATCACAGTCTTCAGCCATCCTTGCGGTATCGAAGGCATCATCATATTCATTGAGATCGTCTCCATCATCAGAGTCAGAGTCATACCCATCAACATCATCTCCTCTTGTCACTCGTCTGTTTGTTTCCTTGTGTCGCGAGCTGGTCCCGCTACCAGACGAACATGCAGTTTTTAAACTTGCATATGCTTGTGCCCTTTCATGCGATGTTGGTTGCTCCTTACTGGATTTCTTTGGTGCTGGTGTCCTGGTGTTACTGCCTGTTGATGCCCTTTCTGTTGAAGTTCCCACGGTCCCTTGGCTGTCCGCGGGAGTGCTTTCTTGATCAACTACCAATCCTTTCTGCTCCTCCTCATAGGCCAATATGAGTTCTTTCAGCTTTGTTCTGAACTCTGCCGAATTGTCCTCATAGTTCTTCGTCCATCGAATGTCTACATCAGTGCCAGCTGTAATCCATTTGAAGCCATATCGCTTTCCGTTCTTGCTGGTGGGGCATTGCGTCACCTTTCCTACAATCTCCAGGTCATTCTGTGGATACTTTCCCAAGAAGGAGGCCTCATGCTCCGGATTCAGGAACAGTTCACTGCTACACTTGAAGTGTCTGCCAGAGAATGCAAAGCTCTGTCGCTTCTTCTTCCTGGTAGTGGTGGTTGCTGCGGTATCTTGGGTTTGCTCAGTTTGAGACTCTTGCGGGACCACTTGTTCTTCGTTTTCGTTTGCTTCGTTTGGGGGTATTGTTGAGTGCCTCGAAGCACCTGTCAGCAGCTGCGACAAGTCTAGAGCCTCTCTAACTATACTAAGACCAGTTTCCTCACCTTGCGGTCCACTCTTGCCATGCAGAGGAGGCATGGGAGGGTCCGTCATGGTGGTGTCTGTTTTTTATCCTGTCGATAGTCAAAAAGTCCCTATCTTTAGGCTGCCACAGCGCCTCTGTGGCTGGAGATAGCCCATGGTGACCCATATACTATACAGAGAAGCAGCTTTCAACGCTCTTTCGAATGGTGCTATCTAGAATAGCTGTAGTTGGACTTTAGAGGTGGTTATGGTTTAACAAGGTCTGCGTAGGTCACATGTGACCCATGCAGGTCTGCGTAGGTCATATGTGACCCATACCTCTGATTGGCGTTAAATACTGCCACGACTGACTCATAATCCTGGTTCCTAGTTCTCGTCCTAATCACATCTCATATTTTATTAGCTCGCTAGACGTACCGGTACCTAGCTAGCTGGCTAGCAAATGAATTTTTTTACCGAGGATTTAAGAGGAGGATTATCCACGGAAGCAAGCTTGCTACAAGCTAGCTGGTAGGGCCAGGCTCAATAAGCAAAGAAGAGCCGAGTCGAGTCGGAATTCAGGACTAGGAGTAGGTTTCGTGAAATCATTGCCACCGGTATCTCATTCAGCTAGGTGATATTGATGCCACCGGTATATCAGCCGCCAATGACTGCAACGCCTTCGCCGCCGGTACGTGCGAGCGTTGTAGACTAGTACCATTGGCTTCCGCCGGTACCACCAGCACTATACCGGTAGCTACAGCTGCCTATTGTTGCAATACACAATCCTTCCATCTTCCATCACCCCACAAAAATTGAAGCTTTCTGCTCACAATTCCCAAATTAATCTGCCAACCACCACAAAGATGAAGATCGCTTCACTCCCTCTCTTTTCTGTTACCATCATGACATTGATGGCCATGGCCAACGGTGATGCTGTCTGCTTTTCCACAGATGTTACCGCCACAAGCACATTCGTTACTACGGAATCATTTACTCTAGCTGGAACCACCAACATCCAATGTAGTGTGGACTGTAGCGGTGTGAAAGACTTTGCCCTTCAACTGATTGTTGGTGGGACTGTTCCGACTAGTACAGTGGCTTGTGGAACCGCCATTTCCCACATGACATCCTCAAGTGTATACCTAGGATATTTGACACTAGACGGCACCATGGACCTGACCATTACGTGTATTTGCGTTGGTGCCACCACATCTGCTCCCGCTCCCACTCCTGCCCCCGCTTCCTCTTGTTTTTCCAAGGAAGCCACTGTGGCAGTGCAACAGCCAGGCCAAGGTCAAGGCCAAGGACAAGTACCCACCAAGATGGTGGACCTCAAGATTGGAGACATGGTCTTGACCGCCAACAACCGTTACCAACCAGTCTATGCCTTTGCTCACAATGATGCCACCACTGACACCCAGTTCCTTCAAATTCACACCACAAGTGGCAAGAACAAGAAACCATTGGAAGTCACTGGTGAGCATTTGGTCTATGTGCAGGGCAAGGACGCTCCAGTCACGGCCAAATCCATCAAGGTCGGTGATAGTCTCGCCCATGCTCAAGCTGGACATGGACAAGGAGGAGCTGCAGTCATCACTAAGATTGAGACTGTCCAGCACCGTGGAATCTATGCTCCCCTGACTCAGGATGGCACCCTTGTGGTGGATGGCATTGCCTCCTCTTGCTACATTTCCCTCCAGCCCAATGGCGATCCCGAAATGATGAAATTAAACGGCCACTCTGCGTCCATTATCTCTCACCACCATGTTGCTCACATGCTCATGACTCTGCCTCGTTTGGTTTGCACCGGTGGGATCAGCCCCAAATTGTGCCAGACGTACAATAATGATGGTGTCGCTCACTTTGTGCAGATGGCGTTTGATTTGTCCGACTGGTTCCATGTGCAGCACTGGGCGGTCCAATGGTTCCTCTTGGCTGCCTACTTGAGTGTCTTGTGTCCCCTCTATGCCTTGGAGCTCTTGTTCGGTGCAAAGTTGGCTGCTGCTGTGGTTGTTGGTGGATTGGTCTTTGTGGGTTTTGTCCGTGGAACTAATGCTCCTGCTGTGGACCCAATGGACTTGAAGAAAGAAGCTTGAAGCATCCACAACCTGTCCCAAAAGTACCATACCGTACTATTTGAATTTTCTAAATTGCATAGTAGTGACGGATTATCACAAAAACCTGGACAACAACGGTCCTACCTTTAGAACACGATAACTTGCTTTGAGCGGATGTATGGTGGGTGCATGTGGGCGGGGCTACATACTAGCTAGGTATGCATATCTTTGCCTGGTTTGAAATTGGCCAAGCTTGGTCACTGTAGCTCTTGAGCAGCCCTTGTTGGTCTGTTTGTGGTGGACCATGGTTCTTTTTCTCACCTCCTGGGCCCGGAAAGGTCTCGATGCAACGAGCAATAGGTTGAAATTGAGAAAGGTAGAAAGGCGTGCGAAGGTACTGTAGCGTAGGAACATTGAAGCTACCGTACCGATCGGTACCGGTACGGCAAGGCCTTCAGTTCTTTGCGTGCCGTCAATTGGTGGTGCTGACAATGTACGGCAGAGGCTCTGGTCTAGGCTGTGCCCTTTCTCCCGATGAGTGACGAGTCGAGTGGCTAGCTAGTAGAGTGTACCGGTAGTCAGTCAAGTCTATCATCGTTGCATTTCACAAGGTAGACCTGCAGTACGGGAAGGTTTACGGGTATTGTAGATGCTGAAACCTGCTTTTTGCATGATTTTAAATCCTTTCTCTGTCTCAATTCTTCCGTGGAGGAAATATTTGCTTAAAGGTAATGTTTGTTTTGATAATCCTTAGTTCACCTAAACCATGTTTGCAAGGAGTCACTCAAGTTTACAGTTAAGTAAAATTTTGCCACCGATAGTTCAAGATGACTGACAATCTATGATGTGTACTGATTTTGCTACAGTGACAAATGCACAAGACCACCCAAAGACAAAAGCTGCACTGACACTTCATCATTGTACAGTACCGGTGGTGCGAGTACCGTTCTGCGGGACGACGAAAGGATCATGCGACTTTGGCAGACGGCCTCCATTTCTCACAATTTATTTTTTCATCAAGTCTTCTACTAGCAGACTAACCAACACTACAGTAAGCAAGCTAGAGCTTCCATGCCATTGCAGCCATGACAAGTGCTGATGTCCACCAACCAGAAGAATGTGAATCAGGAAGCAAGGCCGAGATTCTAGCCGTTGCCAGCTACGTTCGTCAGCAATGCCAAGAACAAACGGAGAAACCGACGGAATCTCTTGCAGTGCCATCCTTATGCTTATCCTTATCCACAGTCAAGCAGCTCATGGAGACAGTCAAGCAGGCTGCAACTGGCTATAGCAATAGTACTGGTAGTACTGGTAGTACTAGTACCATGTTGAAGTCCCTGCTCAGTGACACCAAGAAGATTGCGTCCATTGTCCAGCGAATGGTCAAGCTGCACCCAGTGCTCCAACTTATCGAGGGTCCGACCATTCTGCAAGACCTGACAAAAGCCATGGGAAAACTGTACTCAACTCTACATGTCCTACAATCAGTAGTACATGTAGCACAAACTGCTGTGACTTGCAGAAATTGGAAACAGATGCAAGCAAAACTGGAATTCCTGGTCGAAAAAGCCACATATGACAAGGCACAGCTACTGCATACATGTACAGGTAGTACCACCACCACCCCATGCTCTCCAGTTTTGCAGACATGTCTCCAGGAAACAACTACTAGTACCGGTAGTAACGGTAAACCTTCCAAAGACCTTTTGAAAGTTCTGCAACGGCACAAACGCAAGCTCTGCCAAAAGGCCATGGACGAAACCAAAGAGGAATCCAAACGGGAAAGAGCCAAAGCACTGGTAGAATACCTGGACAAATTGTTGGACAAACTTGCCAATGCCGACAATGACAACAACGACAGGAAGCAAACGAGAGTGTCGGAAGCAGCAGGAGAATTGCCATCGTTTGGAAGTCCAGGAAAAGTCTCCTTATTGGAGGATGAACTGGGGCCCAGTGCCCACCCAACCAATTACAAAAGCATGCTCCTCTTGTTCAGTAACAGCAAGAATGAGGGCAACGCCAATGCCAATGATAACGACTTGCGTGTCTCGGTGTCTACGATGGGTTTTTCGGATGGGGATGATGATGGCAATGATGCCATCTTGGGACAAGAAAACCCCTATCCGGAAGAGGAGGAGGTAACAGATGACTATGAGGTCCCCATCCAGGATAATCTGGGACAAGATAGCACCGGCATTACTCGTACTAGGAAACCTTCGGCACAACAATCACTGGACGAAATGTTCAACAGTGCACTCAACCGACAAACCACCACGGATACCCAAATGACAGAAGTGGTCGACAATCGAGCCTTGATTCAACAGACAAGACCAAAGCTACGACCATTGGACCGCTCCACAATGACACAACTAAAGACCCGCACTGCATGTACTATGGATGATGACTCCGTTGACACACTTCATCGCAAACAAGCATGGAAGACAGCTGCAAAGGCCAAGCAGCAACTGCATGAAGATGCAAGTCTCATGGATGATTCTAGTAGCGGAGGAGTTCTTGGTTCCAAGATGGACGAGGGCGATGCTCATCCCAGCAACGACAAGAGCAACGACAAGAGCAGCACTCGTCGAAAGCACACCCGCGGCCTGAGCCCCTTCCGGACAAAAGCAAAACCTCAACCAGCAGACACGTCGTATCCTATGGTCGATCATGCCGATACCGATACTGGCAAAATCAATCTGCAAAAGAGCAAGCCCAAGAACCCTGTCAAGAAGCTGTTCAAAATGCTCAAGGGAGGCAACGTTCACTCAAAGGAGCAGGAAAAGGGGGACACTCTCAGGGTTTCTGTGAACCAGCAGAAAGACCAAAATAGAGCATTGAAAATGTCTACATCCGGCAAAGTTCCGTTGACGAATGCATCAGTGAATACGGCCATGACGGCTTCCATGAATACTGCATTGTCTTTGGCCGATCACCACCGGGATGAAAGATACAGCCAGATGACCAGCCAATGTGCCAGCAACAACTCCACTTTGCCATCCGGCAGTGGGCACTCTATAACTATTGCTGGCACCAGGGTAGAACCTACTAGAAACAGAAACACCAACAAGAAATGCATGGACGCGCCACCGCCGTTGGTGCCAATGACCGGAGATGGCAACACCGTCTTTTTAGAAGGAAAGAACCGAGCAGAGTAGTTATCGAGATCGAGACTAATCAATCGACTGTGGACTCAAGGACGACGATCCTAGCTACTGGTTTTGGAAGCCTTCAGCTGCTGGTGTAAAATTTAAGGGAGGATAAAAGAGAGAATTAGCTCAACCATTGGAAGGTCCTGGATGGTACTGGTTCCACGTGAATTTCCCACTCCCCGGGGGGGCTACCATCGGTACCAGTACAAGTACCAGGTACTAGCTAGCTAGCTAGAGCTGCTACCAGCATCTGGGATCCCAACAGAGAACCAAATACAAATTCCGTAGCTTTTTGAAAATATGAACTTCTCAGTTGTAAAGCTCGAGCCCGACTGTACGTACCAGGTACCGGTAAGTCATCCCACAAGGGTCCGGGTGTCCGGTTTTTGAATGGTAAACCAAGACCTCACCAGCTCCAACGCTGGCTTATTCGGAACCTCAGCTCCGCCGGTCCGCCGGTCCATTCGACGTCAATCTACGATGTAGCTAGTACTAGACGTTAGCGTAAATATAATATTTAAAAACTACGCTGGACCTGCCATGTGTGTGCGCTTTTGCAACCGTACGCACAATCCTTGGAGTGAATGAGTGAATGACGACTCGACTCGAGCGTGGATGAATCGAATCGAATCCTAATTAATTTTTGGAAGCGTTTTCAAAAACTCATTAGAGCTTCTTTTTGAGCTCTAATGCATTTTTGAAAACGCTTCCAAAATCTAATTAGGATTCGACGTATCCACGACTCGAATCCTGATTCTTCTTCACCTTATCTTTTGCTGGTACCGGTAGGTCTACTAGTAACGGTACCGGTACCACTATTGCAATATGCATAGTACCGAGACCGGACAGCTATTTTTTTTAAAATACTATAAGTGCTGTATGGAAGGCACGAGGCTCTTGGATCATAAATAAAAAATAAATGCTGCCAATGGAAACACCATCACTTATTACACCTGCATGTAATGGGCCGACGGCCTCAATGCCATGCCAACGGTACATCAGCCGGCGAGAATGACCTCCCCCGGTACCTGCCGCGGCCTACCAGTACCCTCACCGGTTCAAGCAGTGTGAGATCGAACATTCTGCCTCATAAACTGGATATTTTCTAGCTAGAGTTGTTTTTACGAAACTTCCCATAGAGGCTGCCCACCACAAAGATGAAGATCACTTCACTCCCTCTCTTTTCTGTTACCATCATGACATTGATGGCCATGGCCAACGGTGATGCTGTCTGCTTTTCCACAGATGTTACCGCCACAACCACGGGTGCGTATACTGAAGCAATTTCGGTCCTAACTGGAACCACCAACGTCCTATGTAGTGTGGACTGTGATGGTTCTGTCCGCTTCGATCTTCTTCTGCAGACTGCTGGGGTTAGTGAGTCTTGGGCATTTACTTGTGGAACCACGATTAGCAGCAACATGAAAATCGAAAACCTAGGCTTATATTATGAGTCAGCAGGAAGCATGAACCTGGCCATCATGTGTTCTTGCATTGGAGCCAGTGCTCCTGCTCCGGCTCCCACTCCTGCCCCCGCTTCCTCTTGTTTTTCCGAAGAAGCCACTGTGGCAGTGAAACCTCCTGGCCGAGGGCAAGTACCAGTACCCACCAAGATGGTGGACCTCAAGATTGGAGACATGATCTTGATCGCCAACAACCGGTACCAACCCGTCTACGCCTTTGCTCACAATGATGCCACCACTGACACCCAGTTCCTTCAAATTCACACCACAAGTGGCAAGAACAAGAAACCATTGGAAGTCACTGGTGAGCATTTGGTCTATGTGCAGGGCAAGGACGCTCCAGTCATGGCCAAATCCATCAAGGTCGGTGATAGTCTCGCCCATGCTCAAGCTGGACATGGAAAAGGAGGAGCTGCAGTCATCACTAAGATTGAGACTGTCCAGCGCCGTGGAATCTATGCTCCAATGACTCAGGATGGCACCCTTGTGGTGGATGGCATTGCCTCCTCTTGCTACATTTCCCTCCAGCCCAATGGCGATCCCGAAATGATGAAATTAAACGGCCACTCTGCGTCCATTATCTCTCACCACCATGTTGCTCACATGCTCATGACTCTGCCTCGTTTGGTTTGCATGGGTGGGATCAGCCCCAAATTGTGCCAGACGTACAATTACGACGGTGTGGCTCACTTTGTGCAGATGGCATTTGAGTTGTCCGACTGGTTCCATGCCCAGGACTGGGTGGTTCAGTTGTTCCTTTTGGCTCTCTACTTGGTGGTCTTGTGCCCCCTCTATGCCTTGGAGCTCATGTTTGGTGCAAAGCTGGCTGCTGCTGTGGTTGTTGGTGGATTGGTCTTTGTGAGTTTTGTCCGTGGAACTAATGCTCCTGCTGTGGACCCAGTGGACTTGAAGAAAGAAGCTTGAAGCATCCACAACCTGTCCCAAAAGTAGGTAGTACTCAGAGTAAATGGAATTATTTGAAAATATAAAGGCTGTGCATGCATGGATGACTCTGACTTCTGTAGATATCTTCCCCAGTACGTCCAGACGAGGCTCCGTTGGCACAGTTCTCTGAAAAAAAGTATGGATGGCGGCTGTAATTCTCATGGATGATTCTAGAGGGGAGGAGTTTTTGGTCCTTAAATGTTGAATGGTGATGATCGTCCCAGCAAGCAGAAGGACGGCGCTCATTGACAGATGCAGCCTCGGCCCTTTCCGGACAAAGACAACACCCCAACAAGCAGAAGTTTCATATGGTATGGTCGAAGCTCACAACTACCGCCATTGGCATCCGGCAAAGTCATAGTTCAGTTGACAAAATGCATCAGCGAATATGGCCATGACAACTTCCATAACTACCGCATTGTCTTTTGCGGATCACCAAAAGCCTTCAGCTACTGGCGTGCATAAATGCATACAAGCTATGTTGTGCTAAAAATACAAGGATTTGTTCCATTTTTTGTAGGTAGATCT